>BDDC01000208.1:0-18679 GCA_001662425.1 Chlamydomonas sphaeroides | reverse complement strand
GGGGGGGGGGGGGGGGGGGGGGGGGGGGGGGGCGGGTATGAATTCCCTGGGCGGCACCGCGTTGGGAAATGTTTCGCACTAGTGCGGGGCACGGTCTTTACGCGGGTTCGGCTCGCTGTACTTTTGAACGGGCTCGTGAGGGCGGGAGTCACTGCGAGACAGCCAACGGCAGTTAGTAGGGACCCTCAGGGACACAGCATGTAATCCTGTGGCGTTGAAATAGAAGGGTGCAGTGCGTCAAGCGTTGGAAGTCCGCCAGTCGATCGACAGTATGTTCAATGAAAGACTGCTCCCTCACGGTGCATTCACTGCCGGTGTACTCGCACACATATCATATAATACATCGTGTCACAGCTGCTCACATAGATTATGCAGCGCCTTGGACACGCCCATCCAGCGATACGTACACACTGGCCTCAGCATCCTTGACGTCCTTGCGTGTCCTGCCTCGAGCATGCACACCATGCTTTCAATATAGGAACAGAAATGGTCACGACGCATGTAAACACATGTCGTTGCATCCAGGAAGGCAGACTTGTATGGGAAGACTCCACGCGTACCACCCGACCATGCTTTCTATGCTTGCAATGCTGCTGTGGCTGCTGGTGGCAATGCATGTCCAGCCTGCGGCAACCGAGGAGCACACCGTATGCAGAAACCCAGAATACTGCAGCGTGGGTAAGATTGCTGGTGGCTACATAGGGCCGTTGGATACCGCGTCACAGCTCAAGGTGGCCCTGGAGCGCACACACTGGCGCAAAGAAATGTAAGGTGGATGCGTAAATGCGTACGTGCGATTGCACGATAAGCCCACGCAATCGAGCGCGGTCACACAATGGGAACTCCTTTGATTTGCACCTGCAGCATCGTGTTTGCGGAGAACCGCATCACGTTGGCGGCCCAGACGATGAGTCGACTTCATCGGCAGGGTTACGGGCACGTCCTGCCGCTGATGGAGTACCCCGAGACCTGCCGGGTACGCACGCGCTAATGGAGGCTGCGTCCCTGGCTGCCTGACATATTAAAGGCTATCCCTGTGACAGGACCTGGCTGCGGTCCTCCGGAGCCCTCACCAAGCCGAGCTAGGTAGGCAGGGAGCAAGTTACCCAACCGGCCCGCGAGCGACACACGGATGCACCCCTGCTCCCGGCCCCCGTCACCCGGGCGGTGCATGGCAGTCACCTCCGCCCTGTATGTTCAACCTACGCAACCTCGTGTGCCTCGCTGACGCCAGTTCTGCCGCCGCTTGCAACCCATCAATGCCTACTCAGTCTTCTCATGCGGCTGGTATCGGCGCGGCAACGGCACCGCGTGAGTGCGAACGGGCGGAAGGGAGTCCGGGAGCGGGAGGGCGGCGGAGGGGAGATGCGGCACTCCCCCAAGCACCCGACCCCCAGCAGCCGTAACGCCGCAGCGTGTGTGCAGCGGGGCCAGCTACTGCCGCGGCAGCCAAGCAACTCACTTACACACGCTAGCTACTGACGACGTCGCCTCGCTCCAACCCCAACCGACCTTTCCGTTGCTCACAGCGGCCACGTCTACTCCGACTCGGCCTTTGAGTACTTTGCGCACCGAGTGGGCCAGACGGCCTGGTGGCAGAAGTACTTTACGGCAGGTGCGCGCTTGTGGGCTAGGTAGGCAGCTAGCTAGCGAGGAGGAGGGCGGACGTGAAGGGGACGTGTCGTCCTCGGCGGACAGGGCGCGCAGGGGCCTGATCGCTCTACCTGCTTTCATCACGGCGAGTGAAGCTCCTCGCTGTACCTCTAGTTCTATGACGTAACTGTAGGGGACGGTGTGCCAGGACGGACCGCGCGCGGGTGCATGCCGTACGTGCCGGGACCGTCCGCGTTGCACCCCCCGGGCAGGAGGCTGCTAGGTGGGGGTCCAGGATGCTCCTGCGGCCACTATCCCGTTGGCTGGCATGGATCCAGGGTATCTCCTGCAGGGCTGGCCCCACAGAGATGGACGCGCGTAACGCACGGATTGAAGCCGGCGATGTGCGCTTCATAGGATGGGCAACAAACTTGCGGCCGCCTGACCACAGTACCAGACCCTGCGCACCCTCCCTGACCCCGAGCGTTACCGTGAGACGTATGTAATCCAGCCACCAGGGGGACGGCCGACGCAGACCCATGTTCGCCTTCGGGCCCCCTTGCATGGCCGCCCGTGCACGCCTCCCTCCCTGCGCCTCCCTCCTCGCGCTGCGCAGCCAGGGCCGTGATACTGGGCTATAACGTCCTGGTGGTCAGTGGGGTTCGCCCGGGCCGGGCCAGGGCGCGGCAAGGCCGCTAGCTGCTGTGCGTATCTGCCTGCAGTGCAGCGCCGCTGTACCCTGCTGGCTGGGTAGGCCAGACCAGGCCAGGCCCCACACTGCTCGCCGGCAACGTGCGCCGCGCTGGCCCCCAACCAACCCGCATGGCCAGGTTGACTCGGACACGCTGCCGCTGGGCGACTGGTACGGCCTGGCCAAGAGCCCGCCCGTGAGCGATTACGTCATGCTGACTCAGTCGGAGGGCCCCGCCGTCACCAACGGCGGCTTTTCGTACATCCAGGTACGGAGAATACGGCAGTCGGGCTATCAAGCCGTACGGCGGTAGCACGACTTGCGCCTCCGCGCCGGGGGACACCGCCGCGCGCCCTCAGCATACACGCAAGCCCTCTGCCGCACTGGCCTCACTTCCAGCAGCCCTCTCGGCGGCTGGTGCCAGCATACCCCAGCCGGCCGTGACCCCGTGCGCGCCGAGACACACGCCCAGGACTCTTTCTTTGCAAGGACGGATATCATTGATGTTCGTCCCGGCCCGCAGAACGCTGCACCCAACGGGCCCGTGGCCTGGTCGCTGTTTGATATGACACACCGTGCGGGTGAGGGCGGAGCGGAGGGCCGGGCGGGGGTCGGGGACGGGGGACGGGGCGCGGGGGGCGGGGCGCGGGGGCCGGGGGGCGAGGGCAGGGAGTGGCGGAGGGGTATCGGAGGGCAAGCTGGAGGCAAGGACTCGGGGGTTCGCTGTGCCCGTGACCGTGAGGGCGGGGCTCAGGGCGGGGTGGAGGGCGGGGCGGAGTCGTCACTGGACTCCACAGCTCTGCGACCTCGCTGCTTCGTTCCTCCACCCCGGCCCACCCATGTGCTGCAAAGCAATCAAGCCTGCCTGCCGTCGTCCCTGCCTGAGCTGCCAGAGCCCGGCGGTTGGGGTCCAGGCCAGTCCAGACACATTTGACTTCCTGTTGTACTTGATTGCTTAAAAGCCTGCCTTTATGTTCCGTGCTTGCTGACGCCCCGGCGGCCCTTGCCTCCAACCGTCCCCCCCCGCCTGCAGTGAGGTGGGCCGAAAACCGCACGCTGCTGCGAGCCCTCTCCAAAATCATCCCGGCCCGCGAGGAGGAGCGAGGGAACCAGCTGGTGAGCCGCCGCCGCATGCAGCTGCTCGCACGGACCGCCACGCCAGTAGTCTCACATCCATGCCAGCAGTCTTACATAGTAGTCTTATATATGTACAGACATAATAAGGATGAAGGTACAGCGGGCTTGACCCACCATAATTTTAGTAGGACGACCGGGGGACCGGGGCCCCCTACGCTTCCTGTCCCCCGAGACCGCCAGTCGGATACCTCTGATGGGACAAGAGGTCCTTGTCCGGCAGCTCCGTCTGCTTGCTTGCGGCGGTGCGTGGCTGGCACACGCTGCCTGCCTCGCTGCCCACCACCAAGCAACGGAACCCGCGTTGATTGCGTGCCCTTCGGCCCTGCGCTGTCGTGTCGTGTCGTGGCCGTACGCAGGACGACCAGACCATGCTGGGCGACTGCATCAACAGCTGCGCCGCGGGGCGGCCGCTGTTCTGCACCACCATCAAGTTGATGGAAAATGACGAGGAAGGCTGGGCCAAGCTGGGCGGCAGACAGGTGCGTGTGGGTGCAGGCCGGGCGGTGGTCCGGCACTGAGATGCATGGGGCCGCGCGGGCCCGCATACACCCACCGGCATCACGGGGGCTGCAGAACGGCGCCCCGCGCACCCCGGCGAGCGAGCGAGGCAGCTTGCATGGAAGCTGCGCACCGTACGGATGGGATGGTCCATGATCAGCGCCCCCGCAGGGTGTGCGCCGCGAGCACGCGCACCGCGCATATATACGTGTGTGTGTGTGTGTCGCCCTCAGGCCAATCAAGCGGCGCAGGCAGCCCTCCTCGACGGCAAGTGGTTTCTCAAGGTGGGCGCGCGCGCATGATGTACTTTTGTCTGTACGTTTGTATAGGATCTGCATAGGATCTGTAAGGTGGTTATTATAAAATAGGAGCAATAGGAAAATAGAAATAAATAGAAATAGAAATAGAAGTAGAAGTAGAAGTAGAAGTAGAAATAGAAATAGAAATAACGTGCCGTACAGCCGTGATCTAAGCAAGATCATGTGATATCCGTGCGTGTGTGGTTGGTAACACACCAGTCACCTGTCATGCGCGCTAGCTTCCTCAGCAAGCTCACGCTCCTGGCCGGGTGACATGTAGTGACATGCTTCCACCCCCGACAACGCGGGTCCCATCCCTTCCTCCCAACCGACAACTGCCGGCGCAGAACCTGACCATCACCGACCCGGCCTCCAAGCGCATCCCCTGCGACACCTACCCGGCAGTCGACGCCTGCCGCCAGCCCACCGCCACCCTGTCGATCCGGTCCGCCATCCTGCACATGCCGCACGCAGGTAGGTAGGGGTGGGTGCAGCCGGTGCTCATCAGCAGCCAGCGCTGATGAAACATGCATATTACGCCGCTCCCGCCGTACGTCTCTGCGCTGCAGCGCTGCCTGCTGCTGCCGCCGTACTTCTGTGTCGGCGGGGGCTACTGGCGCTGTCAGCCAGCTCCCGTTCGCATGAGTGCGCCCCACATTTATGCCCGCACCCGCCCTCCTGCTGCGCGCTTCTGTCTGCGCGGTGGCAGGCGGCAAGTGGCCCCAGGAGCTGGGCGGCTACCTGTACAGCCCCCCTGGGCCCTACACAAAGGCCTATCGCCAGGCGTTTGCGGACCTGGGTGCGTGCGTGCACGCCCGCTGTGCGGTCCGCTTAGCTCGGTCTTGCTTGGGGGCGTGGCCTGCCCTGGCCTGGCCTACCTGACCTGGGCGCACCGACAGCTGGCCGCTCGCTGCGCCCGCGGTGTCGGAGCCCGCGCGCAGCAGTGCGTGTTGCCTTCTCTAGGCAGCTGCTGAGCCAACGAGTAGACCTCCTGCATGTTTCTGCCCCTCGCGGCTGCAGGCGTGCCCCTGTGGCCGGACCCCGAGGACCCCAGCCAGGAGGCGGCCGCGCGAGCCACGAAGCCCGAGCTGTACGGGCTCGTCGGCCACAGTGAGTGAGCGCCAATGAATCAACACAATCCACAAACACAACGCAAGCATAGCAATGAAGCATAGCAGGGCACTCGCGCGCATGCAGCGAGCAGTGGCCCGGGCAGCAGCCGCAGCCGCAGCAGCCGAGGCATGTTTGCGAGCTGTGCTGCCCGGCTCGTAACTGCGCTGCCGAAAGCTCAGCGGCCTCCCGATCAGGGGCATATGCGCCTATCTACGTCATAAGCAATGTCACGTCATGTCGCCTCGCCTTGCCTGCGCTGCTAGCGTTCGTTGTTGCTGCAACAAAGCAGCCACGCATGGTACAGACGGACCCGGGCTTGGAGCTCTGATAGGCAAGCTGCCAAGCAACATGGCGTCAATGGCGCAGCCTATCAAAATGTTCGTCCCCTGCGCCCACTGCGCGCGCACCTGCCCCTGCCTCGCTGGATCTGCCCCCGCCCGCTGCTCAGACGTGCCGCCGAATCAACTGTACGGGGCCTGGCTGGAGACGACCTGGATTTGGTACGGCAGGTAGGTGTGTACGGCAGGCCCGCACGCACGCGCGCAGTACGACGCCTGCACCCGCGCCCGTGCCCGTGCCCGCGCCCCCGCCCGTGCACCCGCCCGTGCCCGCGCCCGTGTCCGCGCTGACCTGCATGGTCACTCTGCCGTGTGTGTGCCTGCCTTGTCTGCCGGGCCACGCACGCACCGCACAGCAGCATCCTCATCCTCATCCTCATCCTCGCTCAGCAGCTAGCTAGCGGAGCAAGATACAAACATGCGCGGGACCGTAGCCGTACTTGTGCAAGTGCGGCGGCGGGACGGAGCTGCTGCCTACCTCCAAGCAACAACATGCGGAGCGTATACCGTAAGCATCACAACACAGTCCGTCCGTGCCCATGCCTGTGCCCGTGCCCGTGTTTGCTTGGCCCGCGCGCAGGCACGGCACCTGGCACTCGCACCTCAACCCGCCCTTCACGCACGTAAGTAAGGCCCGACCTGCTGCGCCAGCAGTGCGTGCGTTGCTCGCCCCCATGCTGCGGTCGCGCCCTCCATCCTGCACCGACTGTACGCACAGGCATGCGAGCATGCTGGTTGCCAGATGGAACGCAACTTACACATGCTGCTGCTGGCTCATTCCTTCGTTCCCGCGCGCCCGGCCCGCGCCGCCCGCCCCGCACGGCACCGCACCCTCTATCTGCTGCAGGGCTGGGGCCACATCCACGGTGAGCTGGTCCCCTGCTGGAACCAGCTGGCCAAGCGGATGGTGGTCATGCACACGGGCCACTTTGACTACGAGCTCAACGCCCGCATCCACGGCGGCAGCCTAGTCAACATGTTCCTGGCCACGGTGGGTGTAGCAGCCAGGCCGCCCGGCGTGCCTGCTGCCCGCCTGCCTGCCTGCCCGCTCGCTGCTCCGGCGATCATCGATGCGTCTAGATAAGGGCGGGCTCGCGCAATCCTCTCCATCCGCCGGTGTTCTGATCCGGTCCGGTTGGTTGTAGACTTGGATGGCTCCCTGCTGTCCATGAGCCGGCTTCGTCGGGCACCTGCAGGTTGGCGGCCCGTACGCAATATTCCTACCTGTAAACCGCCCTTTGGCAACAGCTGTGACCTCGTGTCCTCGCCCGCCGTGGGTGTGTGCACGCATCCTCGGCCGCAGGAGGACGTGGCGCATGTGCAGATCCTGATGTCGCGGGGAGTGGTGGCGTACGCGCCCGGCGTGATCCATTACGGCCTGAGTGAGTCGTGCTTGATGCATGACCGGCGGAACAACGGCGGGAGGCAGGGGCGGTACGGGGCTGAGCGAGCTGCTGGAGGGTTGGCATGCCAACATAACAACGTGCGTCTTATCCATTATGCATGGCTGCGCGCGACGCCCGCCACAACGCACCAATCAACCACCGTACGTCGGCCCATCGTTTTCCTCCCGCATCGCATCGCATGGCGTGGCATGGCATGTTAGGCCTGCAGCAGTACGTCCGGGCGCTAGCCGAGCTGGCCAAGGTGGCGCTCACGCTCAACGCAGTGGTTGCCTGGCCCAGCGTCGACTGCAGCTCGGACTGGGTACGTGCGTGTGTACGGCAACCTGTCTGTGCCCTGACTTTGTTCGTTGGTTGATGGGGCGGGCGGGCGGCTCAAGCAGGACTATGTATGCTCCGCCCACGTCCCTCATCACACCCGCCCAGCCAGCGAGCCGCAAGGCAACCGTTGCCAGCCAGCCTGCGGCCTGCCTGGCTGCCTGCTGCGGCCCGCTGCCTGGCTGCCGTAGCCTGCCTGCCTGCCTGGCACGCTAGCCCGCTCGCTCGCTGCCAGGGTGGTCGTCACACGCACGTACGCACGCGCGCGCAGGTGCTGAACCCCGACTACCGCAACCTGACCAAGCCAGTCAAGCACAAGCTGCCCTGGCTGCACCTAAACACGAAGTACCGGGTTGCGCCGTTCGGGCACAGCCTTGAGCACCTCAAATGTGCGTGCGTGGGCGCGGCCGCTGCGATAGATGCTGGATGGATGCCTGGGGACGCGCGCTTGCTTCCTTCTGCGGCGAAGCTTCCCAACAAGCTGCAACGCAGCCAGCCACGCACGCATCCACCTCACTGCCTACAAGATAGACGCACGGACCCACGGCTGTTGCCCCGCTCCGTTTGCATTGGTTCACAATCCCTCGCCCGTCTCCGCAGGCGAGTGGGGAGGGCTCATGGACCTGCCATGCTTGCGCAACGACGACAATGCCGGCGCAGGGCGTGCGCTGCTGGCGGTCGAGTTTGAGCAACTGCTGCGCATCAGGCCACAGCAGCAGCAACCGCTGCACATCAAGCTTACGGTGAGCCAGCGAGCTGCTGTATTTGACGGGGGCAGGGGCCGAGGCAGGGGGTTGACTTGCAAGCGAGGGGCGCCCGCCCGTGCCCTGCTGCCTGCCTGCGTGCCTGCGCAGAGAGGCGGCGCACAGCTGCCGCCGCATGGGGGCCTCACCGACACAACATTTCATCAGGTACGGCATGTGGTTCCAGTATTGGGTGGCGTCACGTCACCGGGGGCGCGACATGGGGCTTGGCGCGACTAGCCCGCTCCCGCCCTCAGGTTGCGCCGCCCCGCCAAGCAAACAATGCCCAAGAATATGTACCTCAATCCCATCCCATCCAGGTGTCCGCCAAGGACCTGCTGCTTGACAACGCCGAAACGGTGCTGCGGCTCAAGGACTGGGGCGTGCCGCTGTGGCTGGACCGCCTTGTGGAGGTGACGGACCTGGGGCCAGCGGCACGGCAGTCGTACGACGGGTGGTCAAAGGCGTGAGTGCTGCACGCAATCGGAATCACCGCTAGGGAGCAAGGCGTGCAACGGCAAGGTGTCTAGCTATGACAGCTGTATGTAGCTAGCCAGCAGGACGCACGAAGAGCGGGATGGACGAGCGCGTGCGCGCCGGCTCGCTTGTCGCATGAGGCCCAGCAGTCGCCTAGCTGGATTTTTATTTGGGGCTGCGCAAATCGGTCTCATAGGCTACAGAGGCCGACAGGCTAGGGCTGTCATACGTAGCTGTCATCGGCACATGTGTCTGCCTCAGCTCTCCCTGCTCTGCACCGCTCTACGCGCCGTCGCTAAGCAACACCACGTCCGCCCTCGCTCGTCTGCGAGCAGGTGCCGCGCGCTGCACTTCGACCAGCTGCCGGAGCATTTTCGGCGCGCTTTTGGGGACGCGTGATGACGTGCGTGTGCAGCACGCCGCGCATGTCACGCACGCACATAGCTGGCGTTCGCTCAATGTGTTGGGCCAGCCAACGCGGCGGAGCGAGCGAGGCGGCGATGGCAGACCACAACGCCGATACGCACGCGCGTCGCCCTATGCCCGGCGGGCACTGCGAGGCGGTGCGGCCTGGCTTATATTAGAGGACTGCGCACAGCTGATGACATGTACGCATGCACCCGCTGCACCCGCGTGCGTGTGCGTGACGTGACATACGGCAGGAAGTAAGCAAGGATGGGGTGCAAAGTAATAAGGACCGAGCGAACATACACGTGTGCACGCGCCGCACGGCCTCAGGAGGGCCGGCGGGGTATTTAATTACATTGTCAGGGCTGGCTCCGGGTGCGGGGTGCACAGCGCCCTGCTGGCATGCGTGCGCCAGCCATCCATGTGCGTGGCACACGAGGCAGGCGGGGTAACGCGGATTGATTGATTGATAGAGGCAGGATGGGCTCACGGTGGGGGAACGGAGCAGCCGCAGGACGCCGCCCGGCGCGGGGCGCGGCACCGGCGGCGCTCACCCCGAGCGAGATCGATGCCTCTGCACGGGGGGACAGGGCGCGTAGGGGGCTCCGGCCCCGCGGTCAATGCGCGGCCTGCGGGAACGATGCATGTATGTGTGTGTGGCGGGCGGAGGTGCGGAGCATGAATGAATGGGCCACAGCAGCCGGCGGGGGCAGCGGGGGCAGGGATGGGCGAGATAAAATGTACAATCGGCGGGGCCGCAGCGCCCGTATCCTCCCATATCGTATTTGAGATTTCACAGTTTCGATGCCGCGACTCGATAGGGTGGTCGGCGCTACTCGCTGCGATTCAAGGAGGTAGGCAGGCCGATCAGGAGGGCCGAAGCCCCTGCGCGCCCTGTCCCCTAAGGTCCAAGAGAGGCCGCTCTGCACAGCCAGCGCCAGCAGCCCCTGCCTCGCGCCCGAGCTGGAACAGCGCACCTTGGCAAGCACGCGTGATGAGCAACAGCGCACCTTGACAAGCACGCGTGGCAGCTTCGGCGGCTGGGCTCGGCCAGGGGCAGCTGGGCTTTCCTTCCGCCTGGCACTGCCAGAAGCATGATACGCAGTCGTGGAGAAGGTGCTGGTGCGGTTCTGCTGGTGCGGTAGGAAGCGGGTAGGAGCAGGGGAGACTCCCCTGTGTAGGAGTGCGGGGTGCGCGCGGGTGCGTGCGCGAAATTTAGGGCTTGGGTTTTCGTGTTGGCAACAAAGCTTGCAAGCCTGGGCATAGAGTATGAAGATTTGGCCCGTACTTCCTTTTACAAACGCAGGCGCGAGGACCCCGCTTAAACGGTAAAGTGATACTAGTCGCTCCTTTTTTCGCACTCGACGCCTCGGTTCACATCGTGACCGCCCGCTTCCACTGGAAAACATTACAACGACTTACAATTACTATGTGGCCTCTGGCGTTGCGCCTCGGAGGTTGGAGGCCGAGCGCATCGCCGCCCGGCTCGCCGCGCTTCACTGCGCTGGCGCCATCAAGCCAAATTGAACAGGACCAGGATCATACGAGGCCATTGAACGTAGCATCGCGTCTGAGGACTGAGCCAAGCACTGGGACGACGTCGCATTGCTCTCTGCCCCTCGACCTCGTCCTCCAGGTCAGATGGCGTCTACCGCTTAGCCAGCAGTCGCTGTTCCATAACGGCATACGCCTCACGCGCTGCATCGCTGACCGGTCGGCGCAAGCCTATACAGAACCTGCGCGTTTCTGTTCCCTCTCGCCCCTGCCAGGTCTGCGAGCACCTAACGCCCAACGAGAAGGCCCTCACCGCTGCCGGGCTGTGTCGCACCGCGCGACTGCACTTCGCCGCCCGGCGCCGCGTAAACCTCAACGACCTGGTGCCTGAATGGGCAATCCTACAGCACTTCGGCCCGCAGGGCGGCGCCCAGGACAGCCTCACCTACAGCCAGCGCCAGCGGCTGCTTACCTTGCTTGCCGGCAGCGGGCCCGGCTGCCTGGGCCGCCTCCGCCATGTTGCAGCCGCGCTGGGCTGCCCGCTGCCCGCCGCCGCGGCCACCGCAGCGGCGCGCAGCGGCGACCGCGAGACGCTGTCGTGGCTGCTGGAGGCAGGTGTGCCAGCTGACACCGCCGCCGTGCTGTGCGCCGCGGCGGAGCGGCTAGACCCCACGCTGCTGGAGTGGCTGCTGACGGGCGCGCCCTGGCCCGAGCCGGCGATGTCGCCGGCGGCGGCGCCAGGCGACGGCGCCGCTAAAGGTGCCGTCGCCCTGAATGCCAAGGTCTTCGCCGCTGCCGCGGGTGCCGCTGCCGCCGCCGCGGCGGCCGCGGCGGCGGCGCCGAGCTCAGCGGCAGCCGCGGCCCGTGCCGCCGCCGGCGTCGCGACGCTGGAGTGGCTGCAGCGCCGCGGCTGCCCCGCCGACGTGGCGGCCCTGGACGCCGCGGCTGCTGGCGGGCACCTGGCCACCTTCAGCACGCTGCTCGCGAGCGGCGGCGGCACTCTGCGCGCCGCAACGGTCGCCGCCGCGGCGCGCTCGGGGTGCGTGCCGCTGGTGGCGGCGGCGCTGGCAGCGCTCATCGGTGGTGCGGCCCATGGGTGTGAGGAGGGCGACGCCGATGATGGCAGCGGGGACGAGGTCTCTGGCAAGTCGCTGGTCGCACACGCGCCTGAGGTCGTCGCGGCGGCGGCCGCCGTCGTCACGGCGGACGGCGTCACGCCTCTGGCTCTGTGCGCCGCCGCCGCTGCTGCGGGGCAGCTTGGCATGCTGCGCTGGCTGAGGCGCCGCCTCGGCTGTCCGCTGGCACCGGAGCTGCTGGTGGCCGCTGTCAGGGGCAGCGACGGCACCGCGGCGCCGGCCGCCGGTGCCGCCGGCGGCACGCAGCGGGGTCGCGACAACGTAGTAGCCTGGCTGCTGCGCTGCGGCTGCCCTGCCTCGTGTGAGGCGCTGCATGCCGCCGCCGCCGCGGGCCGCGCTGACCTGCTCCAGGCAATGTCCGCAGCTACTGCCGCCGCTGGCAGTGGCTCCGCCGCCGCCGAGGGCGATGCCGCACCGCAGCAAGTCCTGGCGGCGGCCTGCCGCAGCGGCAGCGCCGCGGCGGTGGCGGCGGCGCTGGAGGCGGTAGCGGCGCCCGACGAGCGCGCATTCCAGGCGGCGGCGCGCTCCAGCAACGTTCAGGTCCTGGCGGCGCTGCGTCGGCACTGGGAAGAGCATCAGTCGGCCACCGAGGATCCGGTGGCGGCGCCCGGCAGCGCCACGTTGACGCCGCCCTGGCGCAAAGCGGCTGTGTTGGCGGCGGCGGCTGAGGCGAGGCGCGGCGAGCCGCTGGCGGCGCTCCGCTGGCTGCTGGCGCCCGAGCAGGGCCCCCCGGCCGGCATCAGCGGCGGCGACGCCGCGATGGCCGCCGCCGCCAGCGTGGGCGACGTGCTGCGGCTGCAGGCGCTAGCGGCGGCGGGATGCCGGCCCAGCGGCGACACCCTCCTGGTGGCCGCCTGGGCGGGCGCCGTGGGTGCCGTGCGCTGGCTTGCGGCCGGCGGAGTGCTCGCCCCTGGCGGCGGCGGCGGCGGCGGCGAGGCGGGCGGAGGTGACGGCGACGCCGCCCAGCAGTCGTACTTCTGGGCGGCGGTCAAGTGCGACATGGCGATGCTGCGCTGCCTGTCGGACATAGGGCTGCGGCCGGATCCGGGCACGGCGGCGCGCGTGGCGGCGGCGGGCCCAGCGGCCGCCGGCAGCGCCGCCGAGCACCTGCGCGCCGTTCGGTGGCTGCTGGAGGCGGAGGCGGAGGCGGCGCAGGGCGGCGGGCGTGGCGGGGCCAGGGGGCTGGAGGCGCTGGAGGATGCGGCGCCGGAGGGGCCGATGCGGGAGGCGCTGCGGCGACTGGCGGTAGAGGTGCGGAGGGGCGGCGCGGCGCGGCGGCGCGGAGAGCGGCTGCGGGGTCTGGGGCGCGCGCTGGGCCGGGGGCCGCTGTCCGGCCTGGCGCTCCTGGGGCGTGGCGTGTGGGGCGTGGCGGCCAGGGTGGCAAGGGGACGGCTGGCGTGAGAACTGGGTGGTGAGAGCTTTGGCTGGAGTTGCAGAGTGCAGGATGCTGTCGGACGCGAGGTCAGAGGGAACGTGGGGGTACCAGATGCAGTGCAACGTGTGTGGCAAGGGAGCGGAAGTGCTGGTCCGCGGGGCGTGAATGATAGGCGTGAACGCCATGGCTCAGCACAGTGGCTCCAGGCAACGCGAGCTGGGAAGGGGCAGGTGCCACAAGCTACGTGGGCTCAGATGCAGAACAGTGGTGGCATGCAGACACTGGGTAGCACGCAGCGCCAGGCGCTGCATGCGATACGGCTGCGACAGCAGCCAGCTGTCGATGAACGCAGAATCTGTTGCAGCGCTACGTAGCAGGGGACTGCTGTGCAAGTTGCAGGGCGGCGCGCCGTTCACAATGAAGCAATGGCCGTCCATTGCTGGACCCGGCATCAGTGTCTCCAGGAAACCGGTGGTATGGCGAGCCCGGGCTGCCTCACACCGCCGGCAACATACCGTCAACGCGCCTGCCCACCCTCACCGCGCCACAGCACGCAGCTCGAGCTACATGAAAGTAGAGGAGCCACACTCAAGGCTCATGCCGCCATCCGCTCGGCGCACGAGCTATCATGGAGAGCGACGGTCAATCGTCCTAGGGAAATGCGCGTGCAATCAATCGTAGGGACTGCCGATGCGAATGCGCCCAGCAGCCACAATGAGCTATCCCTACCCCCCTCCTCCATAGTCCATGTGGTCAGTTGGACATGCATCTACGTCTACAGGGCGCCCGGAATCGCGGGGCGCACTTCGTAACAAGCCGACTAGCTACACATGGCGGCCGGCCGCCCGCCAGAGCGCCGCCACAATCAAGCGTGCATGTGGGTCGGGGCTGCAAGGGGCCGGGCGCTCACGCCACCTCGAGCTCCAGCGCCGCCGCGGCGGCCTTGGCCGCCAGCCGCCCGCTGGAGCGGGTGGGAGCAGCCATCGCCACGACCTCGGGCTGCTGCTGCCGGGGAGCCTTGCCTACGGCGGCCTTGCCGCCGGGGAGCTTGCCGCCAACCACCTGCGTTAGGGGGGGGCCCAGCGGGTCGGCGCAGCGTTGCAAGGAGAGCCGGAGCCGACTCGGCCGAAGCGCCCAATGTCGTAGCGGCTCGTGCCAGCGCCCGTGCAAGGCCATCCCGCTGCCCGGTCCCGCCCTGGCCCAGCTGCCCCGGTCCCACCTGCTTGACCTGCCGCCCAAAGCCGCCCAAGTCCGTAAGCTGCAGCTGGTGCCGTGCGCCGGGCCGCCCGGGGCCCTTCGCCGCCCCAGCGCCTGCTCTCCCCACGGGCGCCTCCGGCGCCGCGTCCGGGCAGGCCTTCTTGGAGGGCGATGGCGGCCCGGGCTCCCCATCTGGTTTGCGGGCCCGCGGCGGCGAGCCCACGGCCCCCGCCTGCCCCTGCCCTGCCGCCAGCTGCTGCTGCTCCGGGGGCGGCACGACAGCCAACGGCGCCCGCGCGCCGCGGCCACTGACGGCGGCAGCGCCGCGGCCCGAGGAGCTGGCCGCCGGCTGCTGCCGGTCCTTCGCGGCCTCCTCCTCTACCGGCACCGGCCGCTGCTGCGTCGCCTGCTCCTCCTCCTCCTGCGCGGCGGCCTGCGCCGCGCCGCCCGCGGCGGCGTTGGCGATGAAGGCGGCAGCGGCGGGCGCCACCTTGGAGAAGATGTACGCCGTGAAGGAGCGGCCGCTACCTGCAGGACGCGGGCCGTGCAGGAGGGCCGGGCGGGGGCGCGTTAGCGAGACACGCGGAAGGCCATTCAAAGGAGGGGCAGGGAGGCTCGGGACAGGCTACGCGGCGCATGGATTTGAAGTAAAAAGGCTACGCTGCGCATTCTCGGCCTTCCGGAGGCCTTCTTGCGACCACAATGGACGCCCGGGGCTACCTCGCGCGGTATGCCCCACCCCGCCCCGTCCGTCTTTCACCCCTCCATTGCTGCGCCCCCACCTGACATGCTGACGGGGAAGGACGCGATCAGCACCAGCGGCCCGAAGCCCATGGACCGCATCTCGGCCGCGGGCTCCACGCCGCGCATGGCCCGCTGCACCACCGCCACCGCCTGCCGGGAGGGGTTGACAGCGTTGCAGCGCATGACAGGCACCGACGGGCCTGGGTCAAGGCCACTCCTGGTGGCGCCTGGTCGTTACGCGGCAGGGGGCTTCCCCGCCGTGTGGCGCCGGCCCCTCACCCGCAGCGTGCGTGACTTGGCGAAGAGGTGACCAAAGGCGATCTTGCCCGTGGTGGGCACCCCCTCCCAGAACGAGTACGCGTGCGTGGCGGGGTCCAGGGAGGACACCTGGGGGCAGGGGCATGTCGGGAAGGGGCCACGGGGAGGAGGGATTAGGCAGGGGACGAGGCGCATGGAGGCGGCTGGGGTGGATGGCGGGCTTGGCGCTGGGGAACGTGGCCCGGCAAGGCGCAGCGGGCTTGGCGCCGTGGGCGGTGCGTGATTATGCATGCCGCAAGGGCCCTCGGAGAGGTGGCGGTCCCACCTTCTCCACTGGCGCGCACTGCACCGGTGGCACTGGCACGGCCTTGCTGATGAGCTCTAGGGGTGGGACAAGGGGAGGACAGCGTGCTCAGGGGTGGGTTTACGAGGTGGGGTGGGTATTTGCGCTTGGGAGGGCTCATCACAGGGCCAGTTGGTGGTACGCAGGTTTGCGGTACGTCCTGGCCCCAGCGCACCCTTGTTCGCCAGGCCATCGAGCACGTGCTGGCAGAAGGCAGCGGCCTTGTCACATTTGACCCGGTCAAGCTCCACGCCCCACGCCTCCTGCAGCCCCGACGACACCATGGCGTGCAGCATGGGCCTGCAGTTGGCGACAAGACGGCTCAGCAAGGCCGATGAGACTGTGAGGAGAGAATGGGGTGGGCGAGCGACGAACCTGCCGAGGCCCGCGCCGATGTCGACGAACTTGCTGCGCGCGTCGAGCCCCGTGTTGTGCTTGAGGCAGTCCAGCACCTTTTGCATGCTGTTCTGTGTGATGCTGCCGTAAAGGCCCTCAATTCCCTCTCCGCCGCCTAGCTTGTTCTGCGAACGGGTGTTCGCGCAAGGGCTTCGGCATGTGCTGCAGCCATCCGCAGCGACCACGCGGCAACCTTGCGCGCCGCACCTCGAACGACTGCATCAACCCATATAGGGCATCCACGGCGGGTCCCCCTGGGTTTGAGGCCGGCTTCCTGCCCCTCGTCGACGTCATTCTGCTAGCGCGTTTGCTGTTGATGCTTCCGTTTGATAGGTGGATAGCTACAGTACTATGCACGTATGTAAAGTTTACGGCCTGGATGGAGAGCACTGGCGCAGTGCTCGGAGTTCAAAATTTCGCAATTTTGGAGCTCGCGACCGAATAAGCTGCGTGCAACACACGGATTTACGAGAGAGATTGCTGCGCTTGCCACATAACTCAAGCTCCGAATTGCATGTCAGCTTTGACGCTGTGATGACAACCCGTGAACCGTGGGCCAACGTGCAAACCACACGGCGCCCAGGCGTCGTGTGATTGTAACACGGCATCTTAGTCAGTCGCACACCCTCACATATTCCAGATACGAGCTCCCAGGTCCCAGCTTTGCACAGCAGGGGCCTGGCCCTGCCCATGTCTGCATGTCACACCCGCTTGCACGGCCTCGGCAAGTCGAGCGGCAAGTTCTGCATACTTCTGCTGGGCCCTCACGACCTCCTTCGACAAGTACATCCCCATCAGAATTGAAAAAGAGGCGCCATATTTGCCGAAGGGGGTCGTGAGGGCTGGAGGGCCTTGGAGGGTGGGTCGGGCGCAATGAATCTCGGGCGACAAAGCCTGACAAAGCGACCAAGAGCAGCCAAGAGCACATGCCCGAGCCCAGGAGTCTCCTGCCCGAGCCCTGATGTTGCGTGGTCAAGCACCAGTCCCGCGCCGGATGTCCAGCGCCAAAGGCGGAGAGGGCCGTCAAAGTTCGGCGTCCTCGCCCTCCTCGCCGCTGCTGGGCCTGAGCTGGCCCATCGTGGGAGCTGCACCCGCAGGCAGGGGACCGTCGCAGCGCCGTCGCCTACTGACCTTCTCACAAGGCCTCCAATGAGACATCCGACGTTCCGACCACACTGGCAGGAACTGGCACTGTGGCCGCATTGGGGATCGATGGGCATTGCTTCCGGACGGCGGGAACGAAGCTGTCGGCGTCGCTGTCGGAATGCCAGGGTATGCCCTACACATTCTCGCCCTGGACGTTAAGGCTGAGCCAGGTAGGCTCACTGCATGGAGGACGGGGAACTCCACCCTCGATGCGAGTGCATCACGTTCGGCTGAGCCCTGCTGGGCCCCGCCGCCACTGCCTCGCGAAAACGGACACTCATCAGGTCCAGCACCGGCAGCTATACCTGTCACTTCCTCACCCCCGAACACGCGTGCACGAAAGTTCTACCTATGGTGGCCGTGCAGCAGCATTGGGGTGGATTGCTTCGTGGACCCCCAAGCTCGTACTCCAGTCCTGGGGAGTTCTCCCCTGCTCCACTCCCAGGTCTCGTCGTGGTTGGACGGTTTGGGACACGGTGCGCAGCTTAGCGCTGCATAAAGTCAGGCGGTCCATGTGTCGGCCTTTAGACCCAGGCGTCTTGTAGAGTAGCAAGTGCTCCTGTGGCCGAGAGACGAGTGGCGGCGTGACACACGCGGTGTGTCGCGATGTGATGGAAGTGGACCGGCAGTTGCGCGGGAGTGAGGCCAAGAGAGTGAGGCCTGCCAAGACTCCAAGTAAGCTGGCGTCATAGCGACCACTGACGGGAGCCGGCGGAGTGGTGCGCAGACCTTCTACATCGTAAATGGTAGGTGCATCCCGCAGCCCGGATTTAGACCGGAACAATGCATCAAATATGAAGCTGTGAGGTTTTTGCATAACACTATTCTGAAGGGACAACGTTGCACAGCTGACGGGTCCAGCTGCGCGCCAACTCCTCCGGCACTGGCCGTGCGATCCGGCCAGCGGCTTTGTACTCCATACATAGCACACCCCATACAAAGCACACTTTGTTGTGCACATATCTTACAACCATATAAACAATCGTTTCCTGCGCAAGCCGTAACTTCTACTGAACTTCAAGACTCGCGATACAGCGCGGCCCGGCGTCGACAAGCAAACCCTGTTACAAGACATCACCATGACGTCTCCAGTGGATTCATGCCAGGCATGGCCGAGGTTGTGCCCGGGTTGCAACAGGATGGTGAGGCATGCGGCGGGTCCGGGAGCGATGGCAGCTGGTGGGAAGCCTTAGCTACCGTCACCCCGTCGCCGAGCTACTTGCGAGTCTCTCCCAGGCACGAATGAGATTGGACGATCACAGCTTGACCGCAGCTGTCTGTTGCCGTGGAGGTTAAGCGGTTGCACCGTCACACTGCACTGACCCTCGCTCGCTCCCCCTCCCCCGTCTCCCTCCTGCCCCCACGCCAGGTCGGCCGCACGCAGTGGTTTGCGCACAAGCAGAGGCTTATAAAAGGAGACGGCACGACGTGCCCGCCCGCGCGCGGTGGGGCCCGCTACAGCCGGCGCAGCAGCCCAGCGTCGTCCCTGATAGGCGGGCCCGGTGGGCCCGGTGGGCCCCTCAGCGCTGCGCCGCCGGTCGAGCCCGAGCCGCGGCCCCAGCACCCGGCGCC
>BDDC01000207.1:61624-87091 GCA_001662425.1 Chlamydomonas sphaeroides | reverse complement strand
CCTCCGACGCTGAGGACTTTAAGAGGCCCTCGGCACCCTTAACCCCGGCCCCGGCCCCGGCCCCGGCCCCGGCCCCGGCCCGCCGCCCACCAGCCAAGCACATGCACGCACGCACATAATAAAAGCCAGCCAAGCACATACATGGACATACACATGCACGCACATGCGGTATCACACACACGGACACGCGCCCCCGCACACACGCACACCGTATGTTGACACGCATGCATTGACGTCATCCCCTCCTGTGCTGCTGTTGCGTGATGACGTGCGTGCGCGCTCGTCAGGGCCGTGGAGGCTCGCGATCTGGGATGACGATGAGTACAACTCGGGCGTGCTGTACTGGTGGTCGTTGGAGGTGCAGGGCACCACACTCGACTTCACGCCGTCACCGCCACCACCGCCATCACCGCCCCGGCCGCCCCTGCCCGGTGAGCGCCCTCAATTCTATAATAGCTGCCAGCAAGCAAACCGTGACATCGTGGTTGCGGGGATGGATATAAAATCTATCTTTAATTATTAGATAGCTTCATCAATCAAATGTGTGTGTTGTTGAGAGGCGTACACCAAATACAAGCGAGGGCTGCTGTTGGCTTTACCGGCTCGCTCCCCTTGCGTATCCCGACTATCCCCACCTTCCCCCATGCCAGCTTAGCCCCTGCCTGCTGCACTCCTTACTATTGAAGTACTGATGAAGCCGCCTTCCATCCTCTCCTTGTCGTGTCCTGACTGCAGAGTTCGAGACCAGCACCAGCGCCTCGTACTGCACGCAAGCTTCAACCGATACAACCACTATTACCGTCAGCGTCAACGACCGCTACCTGGCTGCCCGGCTGCCGCTCGACGGCATCACAGCCACGGTCAGCACAGCCATCCACTCCCTCCAGTCCGCCTACGACGGCTGGCAGTGGCTGGGCGACCGAGCCGGCGGCTGGGGCGGCAGCCCCGTGACCCTCAACCTGACGGCGCTGCTCGGGACGAGGGGCCGCATCACCGCGGCGCAGGCGTGCTGCGTCAACAATCCCGGGGGAGAGCCAGGGCTGGGCCTCGGGCTGCAGCGGCTGAACTTCAACACCACCACCGCCGGCATCGTCAGCATCAACACGGCGTGCGCCTCCCCACAGCCCTGGGTGTATCCCCCCAGCGCTGACGGCACCTGGACCCTAGGCGGCCTGGTGACGTTTTCGGAGGACCCTACGAATGTGTGGATACGCGGCGTCGCGTTCGTCTGGGTGCGCAGCTTTGCGCCCCGGCCGCCGCCCGCTCCGCCAAGGCCGCCGCCGCCCAAGCCTTCCCCGCCGCCGCCGCTGCCGCCGCCGTCACCACCAGGTGGGTCTCCTATGCATGCACCGTGGGCCCCGCCCCCCGCTGCGTACGCACGTACGTAGCTCAGTTACGAATCGTCCGCAGCTAGCGATAGCTAGCGGGCTTGCTTCAATTACGCATGCATGTCACGGCAGCCTAGGCGCTCACGCGCGCGTGATGACTTTGGACTGCTGTCCGTCCGTTGCTTGCCATGTGTGTATGTGTGTATGATAAACTAGAACGAAGTCACAAAAGGAGTATCTGTAACCTGCGAAAACGTGAATTCATTGATATCTCCTGCGTAGTCTGGGATGAAAGGTGACGGCAGGCAGGCCACAAGGCCGAAGACAGGAGTGCGGCTGTGCGGCATACCTGAGCGCGTAACGGCGCGTTACCCAGCCAAGCATGTTGAAGGGGTCCGCTGACTGCTACTGGCGCGGGGCATGTGTGTGTTCAACTTTTAGGTCTGACATAGAGTAGCACCACCCGCCCCGTGTGTGCGTGGCTGTTTCGTACGTGCGTGCAAGCGCGCCCTGATGTATAGATGCCTGCTGCGCCGCGCGTGACGGGTGCGCACCGACCCACCACCCAGGACCGCCACCCTCGCCGTCTCCGCCGCCGCGACCACCGCCTCTTGTGCGGACAACGTGCTTCGTCAACAAGACGGTCACCGACATTGGAAGTCGGGGGGCCGTGAGCTATAACTTCATGCTCTACCCCGACACGTGCGTGCGTGGCCTGTTTGCAACGACACGCAGCAGCCCTTGCATATTGTATTATTTGGTTCTACGTATGTATGCATACGTTGACGACTCAACGACTCTGAAACTCAACTGATTCCATGTATCGAGTTGTATGCAACGCACGTACGGCTGCTGCTGAGGATGGGAATGCTGCTGTTGCTGCAGCGGCCGGGCTCGATATGATTGAAACCCTCGCTGTCTTCGCTCGGGCTGAAACCCGCCCGCCGCACTTCCCCCACGTCCCGCACCTCCCGCCGCGCCGCTCGTATCCGTGTGTGCATGCTGACCCACGCCAGATGCTTCGTGGCGGCCCTGGAGACCATCACCGCGAGCATCAGCATTACACACGCCGGCTATAGCCAACTGACAATTTCTCTCAAGAGCTTCGAGACGGGTCAAGTGGTGAGCGATCGCTCGATTCTCGATCGCAGGGTCTCGCAGCTAGCCATCCACAGTCTAGCTCCGTCTCTCGAAAGCGATCCAGTAGTGCGCGCGGCGTAAGCTGTTGCTTAACCTTTCATTACCGCGCGCCTAACAAGCGTCATTCGGATCTCTAGATAGCCACGGCACCAGTGTAACCAGTGCCGATGCATGCATGGATCTACCTTCCCTGTTCGTGCCTCTCGCTCGCCGGTGCGATCGTCTTGCTCTCTACTGCTGCATGCACGCATGCAGGAGGTCATCAAGAACGCGTGTTCTGGCTCCTGCCCGGTGACTGCGTTCAGCGGCGTAGCAACCTTCAACATGGCGGGGAGCGGCTTCAGGGGCCAGAACCCGACTGCAGGCAAGCGAAGGAGTTGGTGGTTGCAGCCCTACCTGCCAGTGCGCTGTCGCCATGCCTTGCTTGTTTGTCTCGCCATGCACACCTGGACCTGCCTAGATAGCTGCTGAGGATGAGGATGCTGCAGCAGCTGCAGCAGCAATGCAAGCCTGTACGTACGCATATATGCATAGTGTGCGCGGCGCGTGCCTGTTAAAATGCCGTACATATGTGTGATGAAGCTGAGCTAGCACTGTATGTGAGCAGCAGCAGCAGGCAGGCGAGGCATGTGAAGCTGCTTGCTGCTGGATGGTGATCAAACAAACAAATGAACAGCAGTGTTCGTGAACAGCAGGACGCAGGCCCATCCACGCCGCATGTATGTATGCGGCACACCGTACGTACGGCCGCTTCGTTCGTTCCCTAGCGCGGTGTCTGTACGTGCGTGACGCTAGCTAACTCATACCAGCCCCGCCGGCGCCCGCCTCGCGCCCACCCCTTTCACATTGCAGGTCTAGCCAACTGGATCCTCTCCATCGACGCAGTCTTCAGGGACTACCCAGGCACCATCTACTGGTGGAGCCTGGAGTTCGGCGGCACAACGTCCGAATTCACGCCCCCTCCCCCTACTCCCCCTGCACCCCCACCTCCCGCGCCGCCACCTTCGCCTCCCGTCCCGCCGCTCCCACCCAGCCCATCTCCTCCTTCCCCGCCTCCGCCTTCGCCCCCTTCACTGCCCCCGCCTCCGCCTTCGCCCCCTTCACCGGCCCCGCCTTTGCCTCTTCCCCCATCACCGCCCCCACCTTCGCCTCGGCCCCCGGCGCCGCCCATACCGCCCCAGGCCGGTGAGCGATCGCGAGCCAGCCAGCGCACGCGGCCTCCCGCCCCTGCTAGCTTAGCAACAAAGCAAGCAAGCGCAGGGCGGGCGGGTTGGGCGGCGGGCGGGCGGGGTCTTGCACATGTGTGCTCCAGTGTTAGGTAGAACAGGACCCCACACGCGGCACAGTACGCGCGTCCCGGGTAGAATGGCGCGTCGGCCGTGCGCAGAGGGAATATGGTGAGATGCGGTTAGATGTGTGTACGTGCGCCACGACAGCATACCATGTGGTGGACCATCATCACTCGCTCCGCGCTACTGAATGCATGCATGCGCCCTCCACTGCGTTGCATGCAGCTGCTGCCCACTAGCACCAACCGAACCAACCCAACCCCTGCCGCCCTTCGTTACCTCTCTATCTGCCACCTAAGTACCGTACATACCCTCCCCGCAGCCTACCGCATCAGCTACAGCAACTGGTCGTGCTACCCGGCGTACGGCATCAACTACGTCGCGACCGACGACGTGCCCCTGGCGGCGCGGCTGCCGCTCGCCGGCTTCCTGGCCACCACCGACCTCGCAATCAACTCCATCCAGCCGGTGTACGGCGACTGGCAGTACTTTGGGCAGAAGACCTTCGGCCGCTCCAGCGGCAGCCAGGAGGTGCTCAACCTGACGGCGCTGCTCGGGCCGAGCGGCCGCGTGCTCGCGGCCCGCGCGTGCTGCTCCTCTTGGCTGACCGTTGTCATGCGGCTGGAGTTCAACACCACGGCCGGCGGCCTCTTGATCAACTCGGAGTGTGATGTGCAGCAGCCGTGGGCCTATCCCCCCTCGGACGACGGCACCTGGACCCTGGGCGGCCTCGTGACGCGCTCGGACGGTAGCATGCTGTCACACATGCTCTTCGTGTGGACGCAGCGCTTGTTCCCACGGCCGCCGCCCCCAGTGCCCAGTCCGCCTACGCCGCCGCTGCTGCCGCTGCCGCCACCGCCTGAGCCCAGCCCATCGCCGCCGTCGCCGCCGTCGCAGCCGCCTGCGCCGCCCCCTCGCCTGCCCCCGAGACCACCCAAGCCCCCGCCAAAGCCGCCGATGCCACCCAAGGCGCCGCCCCCACGGCCAGCAACCCCGCCATCGCCGCCCCAGCCACCGCCGTCCCCGCCCACTCCGCCAAGCCCACCAAGGCCGCCCAAGCCTCCTCTCCCGCCCAAGCCCCCAGTCCCGCCCAAGCCCTCGCCGCCGCCAGCTCCTCCTGCGCCGCCGGCTCCGCCTCCCGTGCCTCCTGCGCCTCCACCGGAGCCGCCTGCTCCCCCTGGGCCGCCCCCGCGTCCGTCGCCCCGTCCGCCCAAGCCTCCGGTGCCCCCACCCAAGCCTCCAAGGCCCTCTCCGTCGCCGCCACCTTTCCCGCTACCACCGCCGCCGCTGCCGCCAAGCCCGCCGCTGCCACCACCATCGCCGCCGGCGCCAAGCCCATCGCCGCCACCCCAGCCGCCGCCGTCTCCACAGCCGCCGCCGCCCGCCCTGGCGGCGCCCCTTCTAGAACAACCACCTGCGCCGCCCCCTCGCCTGCCACCGAGACCACCCAAGCCCCCGCCCAAGCCGCCGCTGCCACCCAAGGCGCCGCCACCACGGCCAGCAAGCCCGCCATCGCCGCCCCAGCCACCGTCGTCCCCGCCCACGCCGCCAAGCCCACCAAGGCCGCCCAAGCCTCCTCTCCCGCCCAAGCCTCCTCTCCCGCCCAAGCCCCCAGTCCCGCCCAAGCCCTCGCCACCTCCAGCCCCTCCTGCGCCGCCGGCTCCGCCCCCCGTGCCTCCCGCGCCTCCACCGGAGCCGCCTGCTCCCCCTGTGCCGCCCCCGCGTCCGTCGCCCCGTCCGCCCAAGCCTCCGGCGCCCCCACCCAAGCCCCCAAGGCCCTCTCCCTCACCTCCATACCCCAGCCCAGCTCCACTGACCCTGTCCGCCGGCGGCTTGACAACGGCCGGCGCTGAGATGATGAAGGCCGGCGGCGATGATGGGCCCTTACAGCAGCAGCAGCAGCAGCAGCAGCTGGGAGCCGAGGCAGCGGCAGGCCACCAAGACGGACAGGCGGCGGCAGCAGGTGGTGCCGAGCTGGACCAGCCGACGTCATCGCAGCAGGCAGCAGCGAGGACGGGAGCTAAGGACGCGCAGAGCTCCCAGCCGCAGCAGCAGCGGCGGCTGTCGGGCACAAGCGTCACCCTCATCGCGGTTGGCAGCGCTGTGGGTGGCGTGGTGCTGCTGGCAGCGGCGGTGCTGGGAGCGGTGCGGTGGAGGGGGGCTCGGGCCGGCGGGCGCTCGCGCGTGGTGCCCCTGTAGCGCGTGCGTGGGGATATCCCCCACGCGCGATAGCGGGGATGTTATGTTAGTTGCCATGCTGATGTCCCCTGCTCCTGATATGACCTTACTTGCAGTGTGCGGGCACTACTGCTCGTATGTCCCTCGCATCGGTTGTTTGCTATATATCTAGTTATTATTTGCTCCGCCTCCGCCTGATAGGCCTTGGGTGGGGCCGATAGATGAAAGAAAACAAATTGGTTTGACGGGCTTCGTTCACAGCGTGGCTGGGCGTGTTCTTGTTCTTGTTGGTGTCTGTGGTGACGTACTCTGCTGGTGGTTGTACGTATGTATATGTGATTGCCTTGCATGTGGGGTGGCTGTATGTGGTCGGTCCCAGATGCTGACTGTGCCTGTAGTGCCTGCCTGTCACAAGCTTAATAATAAGCTGCTGCCTGGCCGCCAACCTGACCTGCTGTTATATATACATGGCATAGGGAGAGGCAATATCGTATCGCTCAGCAGTTGTCACGGGCGTTGCATGCATGTCAGTGTAAGCTATAAGCTTGGCTGGGGCATTCCGTGACATCCGCGGACAGCTTTTGTGTCTTACAGTCAGCTTGGCAGGCGCCAGCAAGCTGGCCTGGCAGCAGGCAGGCCTGGTTCAGTCAACAGGTAGGGTCACAGGCCTCGCCAACCTCCTGGCAACGGTGATGAAGTCGAGTCCCAAGCAAACCCTCGGCCGTACGCTAGCCGTGCGTACTAGTAAGCCCATGTCCGCTTCATGTGGGGCACGCCGAGGCTGCAGACCGCATGCCGCCGTGTGCTTTCCGGCCGCACACTCGCCTGCCGCCAGCAACGGAAGCCGGCGCGGCGCTCTGGCAACCGCAACCGTCTATCTGCTTGCAAAGTGCATGCATAACCATACACATGCACCCAGCCACCACCGCCTGCGCCAGCAGCACCCTACGGTCCTGCCTCGGGCGCCACCGCCCCCGCCGCCCCCGCCGCCGCCTGTGCGTCCAGCCGCTTCCGCGCCACGTAGGTCCGCTCGCAGGGCGTGTTGGCCAGCAGCCACACCAGCCGCCCCGGCTCAAAGGCCGGGCCCAGCCGGCCGGCGAGCTCCTCGCCAAACGCCTCCTTGTGCCGCCCGCGCCCAAACGTCTTGAGCGTCAGCACCAGCCGGCCGCCCGGCGCCAGCAGCGGCAGCACCGGCTCCAGCATCTCGTAGGCGTCGCTGGGGTGCGCGTTCACGTCGCACACGAGCACGTCGATGGACGACAGCCCCGCGCCCGCCAGCGCCGCGGCCAGCAGGCCCGAGGACACCGCGACGTCGCACCTGCAGGCAGCAGGCGGCAGGCAGGGCGGTTGGGGCAGCCGCCAGTGGGCACAGGTAGGGGCACGTGGGTGCGGGCACATGCGCTCAGGCGGGGGCGGTGCATGACGTGAGTGCCCCGAGCAGAGCAGCCGAGGCTCTGCCGCCGGCACGTGGCGTCCCAGGCAAGACGCCGGCCCAAGCCCTCGCCCCGGCCCTTTAGGCTCCATGTACGGGGCAGCCCCCGATCCGCCCCCACCAAACTCGGCCGCTCCGCTGCCCCCGCCAGACCACACGCGCCGCCTCACTTGGCCTGCAGGTGCACTACGTTGGGCAGTGCCGCCACCTCGGGGTCCAGCTGCGCGGGGTCGATGGCCACCACCAGGGAGGCGCCCGCCGCCGCCAGCTGCTGCGTCCAGCCGCCCGGCGCGGCGCCCACGTCCACGGCCGCCAGGCCGGGCGGGAAGGTGGCGGAGCCCGTGACCGCCAGCATGGCCTCGCGCAGCTTGCCGGCTGGGGTTGGAGTGAGGAGGGGCGAGGGGAGGGCAGGGAAGGGCAGTCGCGGGCAGTCGCGGGCGGCCATGCATTGGTTGCGGGGGTTCGCAACCCTGCTGGTGAGGAAGCCGGAGGACGTGGGCTGCGCAGCGCCCGCGAGGGTGCAAGGCCAGAGGGCTGCCGCGGGGCGGCGGCCAGCTGGCTGGCTGGCCGTGGTCCAGGGCCCGCCGACCCCACCCCAGCGTCCACACCTGCTGGGCGGCATCCAGCCGCCTCACCTGGCCATGTGCCCAGCCAGGCCCGCATACCCCACCCAGCCCACACCGCCGCTCACGCCCGCCGCCTCACCTGCCCTGCACAGCTGCCCGGGCATCTTCTTGTCGCGCTCGCTGCCATACCGGTAGTGGCCCTCCGCCGGCACCAGCCCAAACGAGTACAGCGCCACCGCCGCCGCCGCCGCCAGGTCAGCCTGCCGCTCCGCCAGCTCCACGGCGCAGCGGGCCACCACGCCCTGCCGCCGCTCCTCGCGCTGCTCTACCCGCCGCCGCTCCAGCTCAGCGCGCTGCGAGGCCGCGGCCCAGCGCTGCGAGGGGTCGGCTATGGCCGCCACGGCCTCGAGTACTGGCAAGGGCTCGGCGGCGGCGGCGGCCTTGAGGCTGGGCTCGCCTGAGCCGTTGGCTCCGTTGGCGGCGCCGTCGCGCGCCTTCTTGCGGCTAGGCTTGGCAGCCTTGCCGCCGCCGCCGCCAGCCCCGGCCTCGCGGCCTGCGTCTCGCCGCCCGTCGCGGTCCGGCCGCTGAGTCTTGCCGCCGCTGCTGGACGCCGGCACGCCCGTCGCTTCCCCGCCAGAGCGCTGCTGCTCCCCATCCGCCGGCCCCCGCGCCGCATCTCTCACGCCTTCCGCCTCTGCTTCCGCCGCGCTGCCTCCGCCCTCGCCCACACCGCTCGCCGCGGCACAGCTCCCGTCGTCCGCCGCGCCTGACGGCGCCGCCGCCGCCGCCTCCGCCAGCGGCGCCACCCCTGCCGCCGCCAGCTCGTCGGCCACGGCCTGCAGCGCCTCCGCCAGCCGCGTCGACGCGCGCTGCTGCTTCTCGTGGCCCTTGCGTATGCGCTCATGGTCCGCCTCCGCCGCCGCCAGCGCCGCCTCCGCCGCCGCCAGCTCCTCGCTCGGCCACTGAATGACAGACAGCACGTACGACGGGCTGTCCAGATCCAGCGGTACGACGTTCTGCAGCAGCTCCTGTCGGGGCGCGACCGGGGTTGCACGAATGGGGCATAGGCTGGGAGCGGACGGGCGTAAGCTGTGGGAAAGGGAGTGCCAGGCAGGTAGGCGGGCCGCTGCTGACCCTTGCATGTTGGCCAGGTGTGGACACGGTCAAGCTGCCCACCCGCCATTACTTACGGTTGCGCCATGTGCACAGCGCCGGGCCCCAGGCAGGCCCGGGCCCGGGGCCCCGGCCCCCAGGCCCCGGCCCCCGACCCCCGACCCTCAGCCGTATCTGCCGCCAAGCCCTTGCCCGGGCGCCTCGTATCCGGCTGCATCCCAGCCCACTGCCTGCCGGTGTCAGGCCTCGGGGACGACCAGGTCGGCCGCCGCCCCTCGCCCGCGGCCAACACGCGCCCGCACCCCTCCCTCCCTGCCCGCCCTCACCGCGGCGGCCACCTCTTGGGTGCGGGGGTACACCTGCAGCCGCACCCCACCACCGCCGCCACCACCTGCTGCGCCGCTGGGTCCAGGCGGCAGCGGCGGCAGTGGCGCCGCCCTGACCGCCTCCAGCAGGGCCTGGGGCCCGACGAAGGTGGCGTATGGCCGGGGCCCGGGGGCTGGCGCCGGCTCTGGCATCGCGAACGGCGCTGTGGACGGTGGGGCTGTCGCATCTGCTGCTGGGGCTGATGCTGGTGTGGCCGGCAGCGATGGCGGCGGCGTCAGGGCTGGCAGCCAGAAGGCGCGCTGCAGCATCCAGTCGTAGCAGCTGGCCGTGGCCCAGTCGGACAGCGACTCGGGAGTGAGCGAGATGTAGGTGAAGAGCAGCAGGCAGGGGCCACTCTGACCCTCGACGGGGCCAACCTCGATGGCCTGTTGCGGGGCGAGGCACGGGTGTTCAGGTGGCGACGGGCGGGGATGGCGGGAACCGGACGGCACGGCTTGGCCCACCTCTCGCGCAAAGCCCGGCGGGAAGATGGTCGAGTCGTTGCCATCATCAAATAGCATCTTCAGTCGATAGACGTGCAGCTGGTGCGGGAGCTGCAGGACGACATGCCAACCAAAATGCTCGGCTGTCGGCGCCTGCGAGCCGTCGCTCTTAGGCTCGCGCACATGATGATTATCGTCCAACATCCTCCACCGCAGGGGCTCGCAGTTGTGAGAGACAGAAATGTCGACAGCCGACGGCTGACGCCCAACGTCAAGCTAGGCGAACATCCTAGTTTGCTGCGAAGTATATCAGGACGGTCAACTATCATTGATGTGGCAATGTGGCAATAAGCACCCAACTCCCCACGAACACGGTCTGCCCCGCCGTCCCACGCCCTCCCCACCGCCCTCCAGGGCCTTCCTCACTGTCCCCACGTAACTGTACCGCCGATGCGAGGGCCGCTCCTGTTCATCATGCGGCAGCGATGGCTTGCATACCGCCTTGACAGGGACTAGGGAAAACAGGCAGAAGCGCCGTGGAGAGCTGCAGTCCGATAGGCCGAGTCAGGGGCCCCCTTGGGCTGGTTGGCCAGCCCAGGCTGCCGCACCCCTACCCAGCTTCCCTTCAACGCTTTGGACACCGATGCTGAGCTGAGATGCGTTATTGAGGCCTGGCAAAGAATCTGGGGGCGCGGAAGGCGGCGTACGACGCGTGTGGTACGGGGCACGCTGCGTGGATGCGCTAGCGACCGAACGCGAACAGCAGCACCACCAGCGCAGGCTCTCCCATCTCGCACGTCATTCCTGTACGCTGCAAGCGCTCTTACATACTGCCTCCTGCGCTCCCACGCCGCCTTGACGCTAAACCTCTTCTGCTATCAAACGCACGTCAGAGCCCCCTCTTTACCCAGCCTTTTTATCCGTCCTGCGTGGCCGCTGGCTTAGCGGCTTAGCGCTTTGAGTTAGCACCGATCAGCATCGCTCGCTGTGCCTCGCTATGGCGATGAACTCGGACCTTGAGAAATGGATTGAGAAAGTCCGGAAATGCGAGCACCTAGCGGAGGAGGAGCTGAAGGCGCTGTGCGACTATGTCAAGGAAATCCTTGTGGAGGAGTCTAATGTGCAGCCCGTGAACGCGCCGGTCACCGTGTGCGGCGATATCCATGGACAGTTCCACGACCTGCTGCGTCTTTTCGAGACGGGCGGCGAGGTGCCAAGCACCAACTACATTTTCATGGGCGACTTTGTGGACCGGGGATATAACAGCCTTGAGGTCTTCACCATGCTGATGTTGCTCAAGGTGGGGCCTCGGTCTGGCAATGCCGGTGTATCGGCGCGCATCTCTATCTTCTCGGCGAGCTGCCTGTGTCGGTTTACGCCACCCAGCAGCAAGTGCTTACAGCAAAGTGCGCGTAGGCGCATCAGCAGGGTGGGGCACTGCAGCGACCTCGGGCCCCGCCCCTGAAGGAGCCGTCCTCGATAGCCCCACCCCGCACGACCATAGGGGTGGTGGTCAGTTTTGCATCATACCAACATCCCATGACAACATCTGCCAGCAACCCTCTCTCAGCAGCAGACGCACCCAGCGCACCTCTGACCCCGCTGACAGGGAGCGGCGCGAACGCGGCAGCGGCATGCATTCCTGCCGAACCCGCAAGCCCCTCCCAGCCCCGCAGCCGCTCCTGTTTAGTCGTACGCGTACTAGCGGAGTACCGGCGGCAGGAAGCTGGGCTGCCCTAGTCGCGTGCGTCTTGGCCGCTGCCGCCGCCACAGCCACCGTTGGCGTTTGTCCCGATGTACTGAGCCGCAGCCCTCGCAGCTGCCTTCCGCCGCACCGCGCGCCAGCCACCGGCACCCCAGCCACGCGCGCGCGCATGAAGCAGGGTTGCCGGTTGCTTGCTTTGCCCTAGCCGGCGCACTCTGCATGCTCATGCCGGCCGTCGCCGGGTGGCCAACCGCTTCTGCCGGCGGCGTGCAGAAGGCGGCGGCAGTGCTCTGAGCGCTCCGGATGACCTGGGCCTGCACCGCGGCTGCAGCATCGTGTCCTGCCGCCCCACTTACCGCGCGGTCTTGCCGTCTTTCTGGCCGGCCTCCACTGGCCTCACGCGGCTGTCGGCGCACAGCTCTGGGCAGGCGGAAGCACACCCGCTGCGATGCCGTCCTGCCTCGCGTGCCTGCGCTGGCATCCATGCCGCGCCGCCGCCCCTTGTTCTCAAGCGCTGAGCACATGGACGCTGGCACCGAACGGCCGCCCGCTGCGGCTGCTGCTGCTGCCCTTGCCGCCCGTCAGGCGCGCTACCCCGCCAACATCACCCTGCTCCGCGGCAACCACGAGAGCCGCCAGATCACGCAGGTGGGGACCGCGCCCGCCCAGCGGCGAACTGGACGCTGACTGCCCAGTTGCGGCCGCTACGCAGCGGCATGAGCCAGCGCGCCCACCACAGCTCACGCCGCACCCACTGTACCCCGGCACGCAGGTGTACGGCTTCTACGACGAGTGCCAGCGCAAGTACGGCAACGCCAACGCGTGGCGGTACTGCACCGAGGTGTTCGACTTCCTCACGCTGTCTGCGCTCATCGACAGCAAGGTGTTGTGCGTGCATGGCGGCCTGTCGCCCGACATCCGCACGCTGGACCAGATCCGCACCATTGACCGCGTGTGCGAGATCCCGCACGAGGGGCCCTTCTGCGACCTCATGTGGTCCGACCCCGAGGACATCGAGACCTGGGCCATCAGCCCGCGCGGCGCGGGCTGGCTGTTCGGCAGCAAGGTGCGCTGTGCCCCGCTGGCGCTGAGGCGCAGCCGGGAGTGTCCCGAGGGGGCTAGGCCTGCGGCAGCGGAACTCGACCGTTTCGCGCCAATTCGGCTACTTCGTCACCGCCTCCCTGCCGCATATGCTGCTTGTTACAAAATGGCAATGCGCGCACACCCGTTTGCGCCACACCAGCGCCCATGGACCGCTCTGAGAGGCATCGGTATTAGCCCGGCCTACACAGGCGTGTGCGCTGCGCGCATCTGCGTATCATACGAATCGGCCTCCTCGCCTGCTTGCCTGCCTGCCGCCTGCCCCACGTCAACCCCAGGTCACGGCCGAGTTCAACGCCATCAACGGCCTGGAGCTCATATGCCGCGCGCACCAGCTGGTGCAGGAGGGGCTCAAGTACATGTTCCCCGACCGCAGCCTGGTGACCGTGTGGTCCGCGCCCAACTACTGCTACCGCTGCGGCAACGTGGCCTCCATCCTCATCTTCGACGACAAGCTCAATCGGGACGTGCGGTGAGGCTGCCGGGCGTGATGGGGCGGGCGGGGCGTCCGCACAGCGCTGCTGCCGCCTGCGAAGCAGCCGGGCTGGTGTGTGTGTCCTGTAGGCCCGGCACCGCAGTAGCACTCTGGATAGGGGTGGTCACCGCACAGCGCACAGCGCACAGCGCACAGCGCACAGCGCACAGCGCACAGCGCACAGCGCACAGCGCACAGCGCGCAGCGCACAGCGCATCGGACACTTGGCCTGAGTTAGCCCGTGCAGACTTGGAGTCCGACCTGCGCATGCGTGCCCCGCTCCCGGCCCCGCTTCCTCCTGGCGTAGGTACTTCACGGAAACGCAGGAGAACAGCAACATGATGGCGCCCCGCGCCACGGCACGGTACTTCTGGTAGAGCGCACCCGCAGCCGCTGCAGGCCGCCGGGGTGCTCGCAGCAGCGCCAAGTCGCAGCGCGGTGCTTCCGGGTGCCCTGCCGCGGCAGCGGAGCGCCGCCGTGGAGCTGGCACGGCGGCCGGCGGGCGCGTGCATGGCTTGACGGCGTGGGGCACACGGGGAGGGTGGCGTACAGCTGGGTGAGGGGATGGATGGGTCGCAGTGGGGAGTGGAGAGGGGCGCGCGGAGCGGCAGCCTGGGGCACCATGCGCCGTCCCCAGGTGCTCTGCAGCGGAGCAGTGGACGCTCTGGCTGCAGCGATGAAGGACCCTGCCCTGGCGCGCAAAGCCAGGGGCGGGCCTGGACGCATACCGTGCCGGCCATGCGGGTGCAGCACCTGGCGCCAGGAGGAATCGGCGTGGCGCGGCCAGGAGGCGGCGGGCTTAGCCGAGGGTCGTGGGTGCGGCGGGCGCGGCCAGGAGCCCAGGAGGCGCAGGGCTGGGATCCGCTACGGCCGAAGCTGAGGGCGGGCTGGGGACGTGCCCAACCAAGTACAAACGCCTTGTGACTGCATCGTAAGCCCCTGCCGGGCGACGACAACTTGCTGCACGCTGCTTTGTGTGGCGCTGGCTGTGGCCGCGGCTCGGATGGGCGCCCCCGCGGCTGCTGTTGGACGCTCGATTTGATTGCGGGACAGTCGACCATGCAGTGTTATAGAGGTAGCTGGGTGGCCGGTATGTGGATGGAGTCGAGAGGGTTTCGGCCGTGTGTGTGATCGTGTGTGTGTGTCACATGGTATGGTGACGTGCTTGAGTCGTGTGGCGTCGTGCAGAGCGATTCATGGCTCGGTGCGAGTGCCTGTTGCCGTGTTGCTTGGCGTCAGGCAGTTTCGCGCGGAGCGTGGCGGTTCGGGATGCGTGCGCGCGGCTGTGTCGGTGGATTGGATGGCGCCGCCGCTGCGGATGTGAAGACTGACTTGATGGCAAGGCCCCGAGCCTATTTGGGTCTGCTGGGCGGCTGTCGAGCCCCAGACCATACCGACCCTGGTTCGTGCCCCGGCTCGTCGCCACATACAGCATGTACACCAGCACACGAAACAGAACATCTTCCGCCGCCCCGATGAGCTACGCTCTGCAAAGCTTGGCTGGAAACCGGAATGCCGCCCAGGTTTTGACCAAATAAGACTGGCGAGCGCACGATGGCTTTCATAGCTCGCCGTAAGCTCAGAGTAGTAATCTTGGTTACGCCCTTGACGTGTTTGCGCTTGACGAGCGAGCGCATGCTGGGCATGCGGCCAGCGACCACGTCCTTTCCTGGCTGCGGCGCAACGCTGGCGCAATGCTGCTGTTACACAGCAGGAACATGCCAAGCCTAGGACCGCACCTGTCCCCTGCCGACACGGCCGAGCCCGCGGCACATCCCCTCCCACGGCCCCACCCCGACCCAGGCCTCGTCAGCACCAACAAGCGGCGCTGGCAGCAGGATGGCTACGACCTGGACTTGTCGTACATCACGCCGCGCATCATCGCCATGGGCTTCCCCTGCGATGACATGCTGTCCAGTGAGAGCGGGCCCGGCGCCGGGTTGACGCACGCAACCAAGTGCCACGCCGCTTTCAACACACACACACACACACACACCGGCTGCCCAACACTACCTACCAGCGGATGCGTGTGGCCACGCCACCCTTGCACGCATACACACACCGTCCGCTTCCCAACCCCCTGATCCCCCGCAGGCCTGTACCGCAACCCGCTAGACCAGGTGGTGGCGCTGCTGGAGGCGCGCCACGGCTCACGCTACCGCGTGTACAACCTGTGCGTGGAGCGGGGGTACGACGAGGCGCACTTTGGCGGCCGCGTGACGAGGCTGCCCATGTACGACGGCCAGGTACGGCACGGCGGCGCGCCGCACGCATACCGGTGCCAGCATGCGCTCGCACCGCACACATGCACGCACACTGCCCTGGCAATGCACGCCGCCACCTGACCCCCCTCCCTCCAACCTCCCCCTCCCCAGGCCCCTCCGCTGCACCTGCTGCTGGCCTTCTGCGCCGACGCCGCCGCCTGGCTGGCCGCCCACCCCGGCCACGTCGTGGCAGTGCACTGCAAGGCGGGCAAGGGCCGCACCGGGGCGGCCGTGTGCGCGCTGCTGCTGGCGCTGGTGAGCCGCGGCCGCGGCTGCCGGGCGGGGCCCCCATTGGGGGAACAAGCAGGAGGGGCCCCTGGGGCTGGGCCACGTGTGCAGGTACGGCAGACTGACGAGCCGCCCCTGCGGTACCCTGCCGCAGGAGCCCTCGCCGCAGCCCGGCTCGCTGGACGCCATCCTGGCGCTGTGGGCGCGGCAGCGCACGCGCGACGGCAAGGGCCTCACCATCGCCAGCCAGCGCCGGTGAGCAGGCGCCGGGCCGGGGTGCCAGCGCCGCCAAGATTGCGTTGCCTCTTGCCGACCCCCACCCCCAAGCGGTCTGTTGCCGCGCTGCTGCCTGCGCCCTGCCCTGGCGGGCCCCAAGGGCCCTCGATAGGGCCCAACGATGACAAACAACCCGTCGGACCCCGCTCCCCCGTCCCGCCCTCCGCAGCTTCGTGGCCCACTTCCACCACCTCCTCGTCAGCCACCATCACCAACACCCCCAACACCACCCCCACCACTCCCAACACCACACCCACGACCGCGCACACCCAACCGCCCACACCCCGGCCTCCCCGGCTTCACCTCCAACCACCACATTGGCAGCGCCCAGCCCCAACCCCAACCCCAGACAGGCGCAGCGCAACGCAGGCGCCCTCCCCGTAGCCTCGTCCCCACCCCACGCCGACTCCGCCGCCGCGGAGGACGCGCTCACCCGGCTCCGGTCGCTGTCGCTGCCTGCCCGCCCCGCCCGCCTGCTGCGGCTGCGGCTGGCGGGCCTGCCTGCGGCGCTGCTGGCGGACTGCAGCGTGGCGCTGTGGTGGCGGCCGCCCGGGCACCACGAGGCGGCGCCGCTGTGCGTCGTGCGCACGGGCCGCCGCCGCGGAGGAGGCGGAGGCGGAGGCGGAGCCGGGCCGGGTGCGTCGTGGTTTGTGGGCCTGGGGCTGGAGCAGCCCTGCGCTGCGCTAGCGGCGGCAGCTAGGGGACGCTGCTCCGGCGGGGGTGTGGTACCGGTATGGCTGGGAGGCACCTGCGACCCCGCCTCGTCCCTGCTGGCATGGCCCCTCGGATGGCCTCAGGCTGCGTGGCGCCCACCGCGGACGGCGAGGAGCGCACCGGCACCTGCGAGCGCGGCGTCGCGTGGGCGCTGCGGCCCGTCCCGGGCGGTCGAGAGCCCGGGGCCAGCGGCGGCGCCGCCGGCTGCGGTGAGCTGGTGCTGGACCTGTCGGCGCTGCCGCCGCCGCCAGCCCCGCCGCCACCGCCGCCGCTGCCCTACTACAGCCCGCAGGGCGCGGCGGCAGCGGGCCCGGGTGCGGAGCCTGCGCGGGGCGCGACTGCTTGCGGCGCCGCCGGCGGGCCGCTGCTGGCAGGCGACGTCAAGCTGCAGCTGTTCCGGGGTCGCGTCTCCGATCCCCGGCCCGACATTTTCAAGGGCGGCCGCTCGCAGCTGAGCGCCTGGCTGGCCACCTCCTTCCTGGACCACCCCAGCCACCCCGCCCACGGCAGCGCCGGCGATGCCGGCGGCCACGCCGACGGCGCAGACCACGCCAACGGCGCCGCCGGGCCAGGGCCCTCCCAGGCCACGGCCTCCGCCGGCCCCTCTCCCGACGGCGCCCCAGCCGGTGGCGGCCCGCGGCGGGTGACGCTGGGGCGGTTGCAGCTTGATAAGGTGGCCAAGCCGCTGCGGCGGTGGCGTGGCGACGTGCGGCTTGTGCTGGAGTACGAGGCCGTGCCGGGGGTAGGGGGAGCAGGGGCGGGCGGCGGGGTTGCGGCGTGGGCCGAGGCGGGGCCCGGGGCTGGCGGGGTCGCTGGGCTGGGGCAGGAGGAGGCGGGGGGCGGGGCGGGGTAAGGGAGGCGGGTGCGGGGCGCGCGGGAGGGCACGTGGCAACGGCACGGCTGGAGGTGCGGGCGGTGCGGTGGGGCTGGCTGGCAGCAGGGGCTGGCAGCAGGGGCTGGCAGCAGGGGCTGGCAGCAGGCGCAGTGGGGGGCGGCGCGGCGCGGCCCACCTGCCGTCGTGCGTGAGGCCGCAGGCGGGAGCAAAGGTCGGCTGCGTTCGGTCGTCGGGCGGCAGGAGCGGGCGGTGCAGGAGGCCGTGGAGCTGCCACGGGGCCAAGGTGGGCGCGGGCGGGGTGTCGGGCGTGCGGCTGGGGGCGCGGCTTACGGCGATACGCGTGTCAGCACGCTGCGCCCGTGTGCCTCCGCACCTGCCTCCCGGGGAGCGCCCTGGCGCCGGGGCAGCAACATGCCTCACGCCGCCATCGCTGCCGCTGCCATCGCTCCCACTGCCATCGCCCCCGAATGCAGGCCAACACGCGGGTGTGGGGGCGAGACAGAAAGCCCGTGAGATGTCGTAGTGCTGCGTCCGGTCGGAGCGCCGGCCGCGTCCGGGGCATGAGTGCTCCAGCCAGGCCTCTCGTGCCTGGTAGACTTGTCAGTCACTCGAACGAACGAGCGGGAGCGGAGAGCGAGAGCAAGCGCGCGTGTGAGGGCGGAGTGGTGCAGGCGCTCGTGGCAGAGAGGCGAGGCGGGACCTAGGCCAGGCTGCGGTCGGGAGCGGTGACGTGCGGAAGGCATGTGCAGGGACGTGGACGGCGGCGCAAAGGGTTGGGGTGCGGGCGAGGGTCGCGAGGGGATGAAGAGCTGAGATGCTGCGTCCGGTCTCAGTGTGCATGCATATGGGTCGTGGCAGCCCCGCCTCCTGATGCTGGCTGCTACTGGCTGCTACTCCTGGGTCTTCGCTGCCGGCGGCCGCGCCACGTGCCTCGCGCTGCCGGCCCCTCACCCCACCCCCTCGCGGGCAGCCACCGCCCTCAGCCGGCGGCGCAGCCGTTCGTCGCTCTCTGTCGCTGTCCTCCTCGTGCGCTTGTCACAGCCCGACGCCGGGCCTTGTTGTCATCGTCGCTCCGGACTCCCGGCTCCCGGCTACTCCCGAAAGGGCCCCCCGCGCCTCCATCGTCATATGCTGCTGATGTGGCTGGACTGCAGGGACATGTAGCGGTCAGGGGGCGCGGCAGCGTGTCGCGCCATGTGCTCCTTCCATCAGCTCGGCCGCACGAAGGGCCTCGGGCAGAGGCGCGCCGCAGGCCGGGCGCCTGTGCACTGGATGCCGCCTCCAGCGTCCCACCCTGCCCGGAGGTACTGTTGCCCCTCCCAGGGCGCCGCCCTCTGCCAAGCACCCCTATGCAGCGTCCCCCCCAGGCTTGCCCCCCAGAGCCAGTGCCTCCGATGGCGAACCCACCAGACATCCTCCCACATACAAAAACGCGAGTGCGCGAAGGCAGCGCACCCACGCATGTTGACCATGCGCCGCAACCCCGACCCCCGCCGCCGAATCCGTCAAACCGGCTGCGCCGCTGCTTCCACCTCCTTCTCTTGCCTCCTGCTCCCACCACCTGCTCCCACGCAGACCCCAACCCTCCACCGCCGCAACGCAGACCCCACCCCAAGCCCCGCCGCCGCCCCGCCGCGCCTCCGCCGCCTCACGCGGGCAGCCGCGGGCTCGGCCCCGGCGTTGTGCTGGCGTTGACGCTGCCGCCCTCGCCCGCCACGCCCCTCCCTGGCGGCGCCAGCAGCTCGGGCACCTCCAGCGTCGCCGCCCCCAGCGCCATCAGCCCCGCCGCCCGCGCCGCGTCCGCCACCCGCTCGCCGGCGCCCGGCAGCACCAGGCCCGCCGTGTCGTCCACCGTGCACTCGTACACGTGGCCGCCGTACGTGTACGCCACATACAGCTGCCGTACGCTGGTCGCGTCGTACGGCACGGGGTCGGCGAAGCCCATCTGGTTCTTCTTGGGCACGCCCGGGTGCAGCACGAGCTTCGAGTCCGTGACCTGGTACTGCAGCGCCGCCGTCACGGGAATGTACGGCATCGGCGCCCCTGGCGGCGGCACCGCCGCCGCCTCCGGCGACGGACCCGCTTCCGCCGCGTCGCCGTCGGCGCGCGGTGGCGCCGACGGCACCGCCTCTGCCGGCAGCGGAGCCGCAACCGCTGCCGGCGGCGGCGGCGGCGGCGGCGCGCCCGTGGCGGCGGCGATGGCGAGCTGCTGCGGCCCGGCGGCGGCGAGGTACGGTGCCGGCCTGCCGTACACGGAATCGAGTACGACGAGGCCGCCGCCGGTGGCGCGCTTGGCGGCCTCTGCGCGGGCCTTGCGCCGCGCCACCGGCTCCAGTAGGGCCACCTCGGAAGAGGCCTGGGCGGCGTGGGGGCAGGGCGGGGAGCGCGTCCGTGTGTGTCGGTGGATACGTGTGCGTGACCCGCGTATCGCAGCCCACTGTGTGCGTGTCCAATGTGGACCAGGATACCCAACCACGCAGGATGTCGGCACCGGCCTGCACCGGCCCCACCGCCCCCTCCCACACACCCCACCTTGTGCAGCGAGGCGCGGATGGCGTCCGCGTGCTCCGTGGCCTCGGCCGCCTCCTGCCGCCGCCGCTGCCAGCGCACCAGCGGGCGGACAATGCACCTGCGGTGGCGGTGGCGGAGTCGGGCGGGTGAAGGCAAGGGTGTGTGGGCAGGGGATGGTGCACGGTTTGCCGTGGTGGGCCAGGCATGGGCTGGGCTGGGGCAGGCATGGGCTGGGGTGGGGCAGGCATGGGCTGGGCTGTGGTGGGGCGGCAACGCATGCGGCGGCGGCGGGCGGGGCCGCGGCAGTGTGCGTGGGCTCCCTCGCCTGGGTGATGGCACGGTGATGGGGACCAGGGGCCGGCACACGTTACCCGACACAGGCGTGATGCGGTGCATGCCGCAGCTACACAGCACAGCCCATCGGCAGCAGCAGCAGCACCGCAACATCGGGCGCACCTCGACACGGCGATGTAGGCCAGCGGCGGCGCCAGGTACGCGGCCGCCACCAGGCGCCAGTCCAGGCCCACCCGGGGCTGCGAGGCGGGGCCGCCGCTGAGCACCACGGGCAGCTCAAACGTCTGGCCGCCGCGGATGAGCCGGCCCTGGAGGGAAGGGGAGGGCGGGGCGGGCCAGGGGCGGGGACGTGCGGGTTGGGCGGCCGGCCGGCAGCGGGGTTGGGCAGCCCCCGGACACGCATGCCGGTGGCGTGGTTGTGGGCAGGCAGGTCGCTGACAGCGTACGGCGTCTTCCGTACTCTGCGCCTTGACCTTCGCGGCAGCGCCCTTCAGCTCCTTTCGCAGCCTTGCCCAGCCTGCAACTCCTTCGTCTTCCTCCCCTCCCTTACACCGCCCTCCCCAGCCGCACACCCACGCGCTGGCCCCCACCTTGACGATGACGCCCTGCAGCCCCACCACCGTGCCCATGTAGCCTGTGGGGATAGGCCAGGGGCAGGGGCAGGGGCGGGGGCAAGAGCCGGCGAGGGCCATCGGCCAGGCAGTCCATGTCCATCAAGCCCCGCACCCATGCGGTCAAGCCCCCTACCCCAAGTCCGCGCCCATGTGCCCCCGGCCCCGGCCCCGGCCCCGGCCACGATGGCCCCGGCCACTGCAACTCACTAGGTGATGCTGCCCAAGACGCCCCCTCCCCCGGCCCTTGCCACGTACCCGAGGTGGCGGGCCCCCACTTGCGCCCCGCGCCCAGCTCCAGGTCCACCCCCGTGGTGCCCAACCGCGCGATGGCCCGCAGGTGCACCGCGGGCGACACGTGCCACGTGAGCCGCGCCGACATGGCCGTCACGGCGCCCAGCTCCAGCTTGCCTGCGGGGGGGAGGACGGGGGAGGGTTGGGAGCAGGCTGGGGATGGTGTAGGGATGGTGAGCGCGATGGTGAGCGCGATGATGAGCGCGCTAGCTCAAGCCCGCTAGGCCAAGGGGACAGAAATTGGCGCCGCAGGGAGGCCATGCGGCCGGGGGCGAGCATGGGCCGCACCCCTGGCCCCACGGTCACGATGCGGCCTTGCCACAGCTCTGCCACCGCCCAGGCGCGCCTAGCTGCGGACGCAGCCACAGGTGCAGCAGACCGCCGCTAGCTGCGGGTGCGGGCGCAGCAGACCGCCGCCAGCCCACACGTAGGGCACGTGTGTCGCGCGCCGTGCGCTGTGCTCCTGTCGCTGCTGCGGCCCCCGGCCCTCGGCCCACCCGTCGGGTTGGGCTTCTTGGGCAGCATCACCTAGTGAGTTGCAGCTACCAAACACGGACGTCTATGTGGGCATGCTGTGGCGAAGCACAGCCCCACCCACCCGCTGCGAGGTACTTGGTGCCCCGCTTGGTGAGGGAGAAGGTGAGGCCGGAGGCAGGCTCTGGACCCACCACCCACCCCAGCGTGGCCTGCGCAGCAGCGGCGCGGGCGCGTGGGGAGCGGAGGGCGGCACACGTCTTGACTTCTTGGGTTTGGGGCACGCGAGCAGGGCAGCGCGCACATGGCTGCATGTGCATGCCGCGACCGTACTCGCCGTACTGCTCTGTCGTACCTGGCAGTTGAACGGCAGGTGCCGCGTGGTGGACACCTGCATGCCCACGCCGCTGCCCACTGCGTACGACGTCGTCAGCGAGGCGCTGGTGTACGGCGTCACCTGCGGCGTACGGCAGCACGGACCAGCTCGCGCGACCTCCGAGGCGCGTGCGCCGCGACGCGAGCGCCCCACGCAAGCCCCCCTCGGCACCAACTGCCGTGACTGCTGTCAGCCCCAGCGCGCGAGCGCCCAGCGCCAAGCCCACCTGGCGCGTGGAGGTGAGTGTGAGCGCCGACCGCAGCCCCAGCACCGCGTTGCCGTCCAGCGAGTCGTGCGGCGACAGGGCCCGGCGGTAGCCAAAGATGAGGTTGCCTGGCGCGGGTACGGGGAGGGCGGGGAGGGCAGGGGCACGAGGGCCGGGGGTCAGGGGCGCCTCCCTCCTGGTTGGGGCCGCCGCAGCTCGGTGCGGCGTGGACGGCTGCAGCAGTGGTCGCCGGGGCCCCTGCGTGCTCCAAGGCCACTGGCTTCCTTGCCCCCTGCAGTGGTGTCCGTGGTGCCACGCGGGCTGACCTACGCCCGCGCCTTGCTTCAGGGCTGCCTCTCCCTGCAGGTGCACCGCGCCCTCCCACCCCCTCCCACCCCCTCCCAACCCACATACGCGTACCCAAGCCCCTCCTCCCCCTGCTGTTCCGTGCCCCCCGCCTCACCCACGCCCGCGCCGTTCCGCAGCGCCGCCTGCCCCTGCAGGTACACCGCGTCCTCGCCGTCCTTGCCCAGCCCGGGCGCCTCCACCGCGTTCTGCACCACCACCGCCCGGAACAGCGGCCGCTGGCCCGCCGCCACGCCGCGCAGGTCGGACACGTCCACGCGGCAGGTGTAGAGGCCGCGGTGGTGGGAGGCGGCCTCGGAGCGGTCCGCCTCCTGAAGTGAAGAGGAGGGGTCGGGTGGGATGAAGGGGGAGAGAAGGGGCCGGGAGCATGGCATGGCATGGTAGGTAGGTCAGTAAGTTATTGGGGAGTATGGAGGGCGAGATACGACGAAGGCCTGGCCCCCATCCAACGCATGTGCCCACCGCCCCGCCCAGCACTCGCCCGCACCCCTGCTGCCGCCGACTGGAGCCACCGTCCCCGCTGCCTAGACCCAGCCAGGTCACTGCTGCCGCAGCATAGCATAGCGAGCACCTCTCCCCCCTGACTCCCCTGCCTGGCCCTCTGCTGCCTGCCGCCGCACCTGCTTGCGCTGGAACTCCTCCCACTTCTTCTTCATCTCCTCCACACTGTCCAGCTTGGTGCCCAGCTCGAAGCCTGGGCACAGCAGGCGATGCGACGCATCTTAGCATAGCTGGGCGTTGGTCGGCTGGCAGCCACCTGTGCTGGCGGCCGCAGCGGCGCCAGCGCTGCTGAGGTTGGGCGCGCGCCTCGCACCTGCTTCCAGGCCCTGCTTGCCGTACACATCGTAGACTTGCCGGCGAGCCGGGTCCGAGAGGACCTCATAGGCCTCCTGCGGAGCGGGCGTGGGAGACGTGTGATGAGGTCGGGGCGCCGGGTGGCGTGGAGGATGGACGGAAGGATCTCCCGTCGGCGTGCCGGCGCTGCCGCAGCTACCTGCAGCTTGGCGAAGGCCTCCTGTGCGCTCTCCTTTTTCTCGGGGTCCAGCTGCTTGTCTGGGTGGTACACCGCTGCGAGCGCGCGGTATGCGCGGCGCACTTCATCGTCGGAAGCATCGCGCGGGATGTTCAGCACGGCATAGTACTCGCTGTCATCGGTGCTCGCCGACGGCCAAGCTCCGCTGCTTGCCATCGCGTGCGCAGCGACTAGCCGTGGGCCGCAGCTGTCGCCTAGGAGCTGGCTTGCACAGCCCTCATAGCTGCCACAGCGGCGTTGCACTAATCGTAAGGATCAGAGAGTGCTACGCGAGCGCCGGGGTAGGCATGCGTTGGTCTTGGTCGCAGCGACCCACGTTGCGGTGGGTCTGCAACGCGATGCGCCCTAGGTGCCGCACCCGCTTCGCCGAGCTCATACGCGTTGCGCGAGCAGTCCACCTGTCCACGCGCACCAATCAAGCACCATCAAGTGCCACAACCTGCTCAGCCCAAAACCCTGGGCGCATCGCTCGCTTAACTTTCGCCCCTGCGCGACGACGCGATGGCCGCATCCGACGACGGCCAAGCAGCCATCGACATCGCTTCGCTGCGCTCGCGGCGGTTCGGCACCTACACGCACGACTACACGCCGCGCGACCTTGCGCTGTACGCCCTGGGGCTAGGCTGCGACTCAGGTGCGACACCGCCTTCCCCCCAGCACCGTGCCATCCCTGAACACCCATGGCCATCCCTGCCCGTCGCCTGCGGTGCCTGCCAGCGTGCCCCTCGCCCGGCAGGGCGCCCTCCCTCCCCTCCTTCTCTGGGGCCCCAGTGCCCAACCGCAGCTGCATGTCCTGCACCTGGACAACCCCCCACCCCCAACCCACGCCCCCAGCCCCCCACCTCTCACGTCTACCCGCTGTTCCGCCCACCGCTTACCTCTCCTCAACCCCCTCCCCTTTCCCCGACCCCCTACCTCCCAGCGGCCCCCTGCGCTCCAACTGACACGCCTGCTAACCCTTGGCCCGCTCCCCGCCTTTCCCCGCCCCCAGCCTCCGACCTGCGCTACCTCTACGAGGGCCACCCGGCCTTCGCGGCGCTGCCCACCTACGCCATAGTGGCGGCGCACCCCTCGCTGAGCGGCGTGCCGCTGGAGGCGCTGCTGCCCGGCGGCATTGACCGGGTGCGACAGCAGCAGGCTCAGGGGCAGGGCAGCGTAGCGGGGTGCGCACACACACGCCTCCCATACCTCTCCTATTTCCGCTTACACCCCCTCCCCCAGGCCTCTGCGCTGCACGGGGAGCAGTACCTGCGGCTGCGTGGGCCGCCGCTGCCGCCGGGCGGGGGCCGCCTGGTCAGCCGGCCCGAGGTGGTGGACGTGCAGGCCAAGGGTGGGCGGGGGGGATGGGGAGGGGGGAAAGGAGGAAACGTGTGTTCGTGCGTATAACAGAACCCCACACCGGCACGGCTCGCCCCGTGTGTGTATGTCAGACGGGGTGGCGGGGGCCGAGCGCACTAGGGTGAGCCCGAGGCAGCGGACGGCATGCTAGGACGGTGCCATGTTGTGACGCATGGCTTGCGCCTGCCTCCCCGCCTGCCCCTTCCCTCCCACGGTCCAGGCCGTGGCCTGGTGGTGGTGCTGCGCACCTCCACGGTGGACGACGCCAGCGGGCGGCTGGTAGCCGTGAACGAGTTCACCACCTTCATACTGGGCAAAGGTGCGGCAAGGGGCGGCGGCGCACTGGGCGCCAATGCGGGTCATCGCCAGTCCCCACGCTGCCTTCCTTTATCCTGGGCAAGGGTGGTGCAAGAGGGTGGGGACATACTGGGCAGGGTTGGGGGCCCACGTTGAAAGGACAGGGCAGTGCGCGCCGACCAGGAACACGGGCGTCAGGCCGTCAGGAGCTGCAT
>BDDC01000207.1:34276-61247 GCA_001662425.1 Chlamydomonas sphaeroides | reverse complement strand
GTTGGGGGGGGGGGGGGGATGGGATGCTCCCGTGAAGCCAAGCCCCCTCATCCGCCCCCGCGCCCGCCCCCGCAACCCCCCCCCCCGGCCCAACCCGCCATCCCTCCCTCCCTCGCCCCCCAGGCGGGATGCACACGCCCTGGCCCCCCGCGCCCCGCCCAGCCGCGGCCCTCGCGCCCAACGACCCGCCCTCGCGGCCGCCGGACGCCTCCGCCACCATCGCCACCTCCCCCGACCAGGTGCGCCCCCTCCTGCCGCAGAGGCTCTAGCAGCGTGTGCTCAACTTTTATGTGTGCGTATGCGTGTGCATACCCATACCCATCGCACGCCCGCCAGTCCCCGGCGCCGCACATCACAGGTACAATCACCACCGTGCTGCGTGCCACCATGCTGAGCCCGTGCGCCCGCCCTCCCGCCCGCTGCCGTGCCGTGCCCCCCTTGGGCCCCCAGGCGGCGCTGTACCGCCTGAGTGGCGACTACAACCCGCTGCACGTCGACCCCCAGGTACGGTACGGGGGCGCGGGCTCTCATGGGGAGGGGGAGCAGCAGCCAAGGCAGGCTGCGGTGCGGCCAGCTCACGTGTCTCACGAGCGGAGCGTGCAGCCCTCTGCACCACCCTCTGCCCGACCACCCCACCCCTCCGGTCTGGGGCGTGGGCAACAGCTGTGTGGACCGCTGGACGCTGGGGCGGGCATGCGGCTGCGGTTGCGGTTGCGGTTGCGGGTGCTTGTTTGCGCCGCACTGTGTACGGGTGGAGGGTGCATGCAGCTGCGCCTGGGCTCCGGTAGGTACGGGGGGCCGGGCGGCGGTGTGGGGGATTTGTGGGCACAACTGCCGCCACCGCCACAATGGACGCACCCTCCACGAAGGCCCCCCTTCCCTTCCCTCCCCTCCCCTCCCTCCCTCATCCCCCGGGGGCCGCAGGTGGCCCAGCGCGTGGGCTTCCCCGCGCCCATCCTGCACGGCCTGTGCAGCCTGGGCATCAGCGTGCGCGCCCTGCTGCGCCACTGCGGGGGCGACGACCCAGGCCGCCTGCGCAGCCTCAAGGCAAGCGGCGGCTCCGGGCGTGGGACCATGTGTGGCCTCCCTCCGTGGGCCCATGCGCGGCGCCGAGCCAAGCTGCACCGCTACGCCGATGCTGCATGGTGTGGGCGTTGGGCAGGAGCCGCCCTGCGACGCCCCTTCCGCAATGCCAACCCCAAGCGCAGCGAAGCCGACCTTATGTCGTGTGAACCCGACCCAACCCACATCCCGAGCAGGTCCGCTTCAGCAAGCACGTCTTCCCCGGCGAGACGCTGCGGGTGGACATGTGGCGCCTCTCGCCCGCCGAGGCCGCGGCGGCGGCCGGTGCGGCAGCGGCTGACGACAGCGGCGGCGGCGGCGGCCCCAGCGGCGAGGCGCTGGTCAAAGTGGTGTTTCAGACCTGGGTGGTGGAGCGGCGGCAGCTGGCCATCGGGGCGGCGGCGGTGGAGCTGGCGGCGGAGGGCAAGGCGGGGGCGGCGGCGGCGTCCAGGTTGTGAGGAGAGGCCGGCCGGGCGCGTGGCTGGTGGGTTTGGGCTCCCAAGGTAGAACCCGCGTGGCTGGCGGGGTTGGGCTCGGTCGGAGGCATGAGGGAGCCAGGGCGGTGTCGTACACGGCGGGGCGGGGCTCTGCAACGGCGGGTGGCGCCATGGCGGCGGTGAGGATGGAAGAGGGGCTGGCCGGGCGCAGGGTGTTCTGGGGCAGGGGGTCTGTGGAGGAGGAGTGGGACGAGAGCCTGTTGCCGCATGGGGCGGGGCGGGGGGGGGCTTACGTGCGGGGGCTGGGGCTGCGGGGGGTTGGGGCCGTCATGCGGCATGAAGGTGGGTCGATGGCGTGTGCGGTGGGGCGGTGGGCGGCGAGGTCGCGAGTGGGAAGGGGCAGCTGTTTTTGGGAAGGGGCAGATGTTCCTTGAATGAAGGTGTGTGTTGCTCGGTTATCGATCATGTGGCGGCGGCGCTCGGCGGCGTGGCTTGTATGCACGCGGCGGGCAGCCCGTGCCATAGCCGGCGGCGGCTTCGGCGGCTGGGGCGCAGGGTTAGGCGAAGCAAGAAAGGGGTGGGCGCCAGTGCGGTAGCCTCCTGGGTGGCGTTGCGGCGCCGGTGGTTGAGAGCTGGATGCGGCTTTCGACGATGAACCAGCGTAGAAGCCAGAGTCCTGCATGCGGCTTGGCATGCGGCTTGAGGTTCACGACCACGCACAATACGGTGCACCAAGGATTGCTGGTGCTGCGGACGCTGCGGAGGAGGCGCGCGCGCCAGTGTATCTGTGCGGAGGCGCTGCGCGAAGGCGTTGCTGCCCGCGGTGCAGGTGTGGTGGTGGCCGATGTTGAGGAGCGCTGCGCAAGCACGCTGGTAAAGTGGGCCGCCGTGGCGCTGTGTGCCCCGCCGCCCTCGGCATGCGTGCCGCATGACCAAACAAGAGGACGTACGCGAAGGCAGCACGGTATCCGGCGCTCACGCGCAAATGATGCCGCGGCGTGTATGGCAGCCCCTGGCAGCCAGCCTGACCCTCCCCCAATGCCATGCTGGATGCTGCCGTCTGCTCCATACCGCAGCTTGATGGCTCAGGCTGAACACAGCACCTGCCGATTACAGCGCTGTACCGCCTTGCCCGCCCAGTGGCCCGGCGCCCAGGCAGCTGCCACAGCGCCCCAGAGGGCCGACCCCGGCGCGCGGGAAAACTCCCAGGCGCGGAACCCAAAACACGACCCGGGAAGGCCGGGGCCGGCTCGCTCAGGTGCCCCAGTAGCAGCGGCCGGGCGGCCTGGGTGAGCGCCTGCATGCGCGCCCTCCCGCCGCCACCCTCCTCCTCCACCCTCCCATGCTCACCAACCAGCCTCCACGGCCAAGCTCAGCCACACAAGACACGCACACCACCCGACGCTCCAGTCCATGCCAACGCCGCCACCGAGGCAGCGCGAGTCTCAGCCGTATGCGGTTTAGCTCGCGGACGAGCACCACCACAGGGCCAGGGACGCGACTCCAAGCTCGCACGCCCTACGGCGCTGCCGCGGCAGACGCCTCCAGCGCGCCAATCACGAGCCGCGAGCAACGCCACGCATCAGCCACCTGCATTCCGAAGGGCCAAGCGTTGGCGAAGACCGGTCAGAGGTTGCGTGGCAGCCAGCACAAGCATTTCACTAGTCCAGCGTTGGCAGTTTTCCGACAGCTTTCCAGCAACTTTCCAACAGCAGGTACGCGCTAATATCAGCAGATGCTGAACCGCCGTCACCCAAAAGCTGCTGCTGCAGCTCGGAACACCCAACTTGAGCAACGCCCCACCCCACCCCGCAGCCGTCTCCCTTATCATATGGCTTGCCCCGCACGCCCGGCGCCTGCCCAAGACCTCCCAGGACGCCGGTGAGGGCGTGCCGCCGCACCTGTTGAGTAAGAACTGAGCATCCCAGCTTAGTTCTTGGTCGGCTTGGAGAGCACGACGACCTCCGGCGGGGGAGCCGGCAGGGGCTCGTACTTGGCAGGTCCGTGGTTCTTGTCCGACTTGCAGTACTGCGGGGCGGGATGCAAAGAGCGAGGACGCTGAACGTGCGGCCGACTTGCGATGCTGGACGCGGCCAGACGCTCCCACGAACTGGCGGCGCGACGCAGGCATAGAGACTGATCTCCTTAAGCCCAGCAAGTCGACAGCAGCCGGGCTGGAGGCGCGACGCCACACATTGGCCCAGCCACCACAAGTCGCGGTCGCGTGGCCAGCGTCCCCTCGTGGCAGTCAAGCTGCTTCCCGCACCTTGATCGGCCGGGACTTCGCGTGGTGCTTAGCGCCCTTGTGGCGAGCGCCGGTCGCGTTGCAAGCCACGTTGCGGGAAGCGGCAGCTTGGAGCGAGAACATGGTTGCGGTGGTGTAGAAAAGTAGAGGGGTGTAAGGTGCTGCCAAGTACAAGGACAAACGCAGAGTCGCGGTCGGCCCAAGCAAACTCGACGAGCCAATTGCGTGCCCAGCCGGCTTACTGGCCCCCGGTCATTGTAAGAGGTACAATATTGATAAAAGACATTGTTTTAACCCTTATGCAGACCCCTCACCTGCGCGCCGACCCAAGGGCCTCGGCCCCCCAAAGTCATGGCGATGGTCCCGTCCACTTGCATGGCTCCCAGCCTCCTCCCGTGTGCTGCAGAGCGCGTGTACTTATCAAGCCTTCCGCCCACATCGCCCTTCAACCGCCGCCCGAATTGTGCGCCGTGCCGCGCACGGCACAGACCGTTGCCGAGCCGCGCAACTCCGCGCTACAGCCACAGCAAACTCAACGCCACAGCAAACTCTGCTAGGACGACAACCTTGTCGCAATGCGCACCCTCTGCCACCGCCTCGCGGCCCAGTGCGCCAGCCGCTGCCTGCCGCGACCGCGCGCGGCAACGCTCGCCACGGCCCGCCGCACGCACTGCCGCGCCTCTTTGCCGCCCCCAACTTCCACAGCAGTCGCAGCAGGTCAAACAGCGCCGGATGCGGGGCTGCAGAGCGCCTCGGCCCTGCGCGGCGCACTTGCTGATCCCATCGAAGGCGCTCCCGGCAACCTGCACCTTGCCCGAGCGCTGGCGGCTTGTTTCAACAGCGCTGAGCTCGCAGACTGCCGTGTCGGCTTCAGCGCTGGGGACAGCGATGCCGAGCTGCTGCCGGAGCCGCTCTTTGCGCACAGCTTGGTGCTGAGTCGCGCCAGCGACGTGCTTGCGAGGGAGGTGAGCCTGGGGAGCAGGGACAGCAGGGAGGCGTCCTGGCAGGGCCGGCGGGAATGACGCAGGCGTGCTGCTCGCCCGTGCTGCCTTTGCGAACTCGCGTTTCTTGTGCTCGCCGGCAATGACCGCTCGCCGGCAATGACCAGCGTGTGCTGAGACCTGCCCCCCCCCCGCCCCCACCCGGTCCTCCGCACCGCAGCTGGCGTCCCTGCCTCGCAGCGCCGGCGGCGCGGAGGTGCCACCCACAGCCGCCGGCCCTGTGGGCGCTGCCAGTGCAGGCAGCCGCACGTCGTCGCCGCCGCTGCCTTTGCTGCGCCTGCGGCTGCCCAACGCCGCCGCGCTGCTCGCCGCGCTGCTGGCGCTGCGCTTCGCCTACATGGGCCAGGTGGCAGCGGACGGGCTCACGCAGGCCTTGGAGGTGCGGCGGCAGGCTGAGGCCCTGGGCATACGGGGCTGCGCGGACGCTTGCCTGCAGCTGGTGGTGGAGCAGCTGCTGGAGGCAGGCGGCGACGACGACGCGCAGAAGGCCGCGGCGCTGCGGCTGGCTGCCTGCCGGGAGCTGTGGTCGGACGCCGCTGCCGACGGGGCCCTGATGACGCTGCTGTGTGCTGCGGGGCCGGTGGCGATGAGGCACGTTGGGGATGCGCTCACGTACCTCAACCACCCGGGCAGGAAGGCGCAGCTGCTGGCACTGCCGGCGTCGGGCCTAGAGAAGCTGCTGGCGTCGGACGAGTTCGGCACCGATACGGAGGACAGCGTGCTGGCGCTGCTGGCCACCTGGATAATGATAAACTAGAACGAAGTCACAAAAGGAGTATCTGTAACCTGCGAAAACGTGAATTCATCTGGATGCGCGCCAACTGGGCCGACACCGACGCCGCCACGCGCCAGCGGCTGGCGCGGCTCGTGCGGCTGTCGCAGCTGTCCCTTCCCTACGCCGCGGCAGTGCTGCTCGCGCTGGCGGCGGACTATGAGACGCTCGGCGGCGACAGCCCGGCCGGCTGGTCCCCTATCAGCGTCACGGAGGCCGCGCTCGTGGGCCGCTATGCGGGCCTGGCCCCGGAGCACCGCAGGGCCCTGGAGCGCCACGCCATTGAGGACTTTGCTTCGCCCTGGTACAACTTAAAACCGCGGCGGCAGTGCCTGCCCGAGGGCGGCCGGGTTTACCAGTGGAGCATCGGGCGCCAGGAGCTGGAGGCGGCGCTGCTACAGCGGCAGCGGCAGGGGCTCCGCCAGACGGTTCACGTGTCGGCGTCCTTCAAGGACAGCGCTGCAACAATAGCTAGCGGCCTCGAGTGGCGCGCACTGGTTTGCCACGAGGTCGGGGCGTCCGCTGCGCGGCTGGGGATCAAGGCAAGCCTTCCCGCCGCCTTCAGCACGCCCGGCTCCCGGCTGCCAGACTCGGTGCTCCTGGCGACCACGCTCCCAACCGCCTAACTGTCCGCGTACCAGTGGCACGACGGCGGCCAGCGCAGCACGGCCACTGCTGCGATCCTGCCACGAGAGGCAACGATCTTCGCGGAGCGCGCAAGGACGTCCTGGCCCGCCGCTCTGCCGCTTGCCGCCGCTCTGCCGCTGGCCGACGGCGGCTGGCGCCACAGCCAGCCCCTGGCGCCGTGGTCGCGCTACCTCCACGACGGCTACATGAGGGGCTGCCTCAAGCTGCTGCCGCCGGCGCCGGCGCCGCTGCCGCCGCCCAAGTGAAGGGCAGTTGGGCCATCTGGCTTGCGTGGCGCACCATTGCGGCCGTGCGGCGGGCTGCTTTCCTGGCGAGCAGCAGAGAGGGCTCCTGCTGTGCCGCCACCTGTGTTGTGACCGCGCGTGCGGGTTGGAGGAGCGCACGTGCGGAGTTGAGAGCTGTACGAGGCGTTTTCCGTGGGCTGCTCGTCGTAGGCGTGCTGCGGGGCGGCCACAAGGATAGGGCGACGCGGTGCGTTGATGCCTCGAGCCTGTCGACACGCTTACGGTAATCACCTGCTGGCAGACATAGAAAAGCTGTTGCTCTTCGGCGCTGCGGTTTGGCGATCAGGGGGTGGGCAGCCGGGCGCAGGAGGGCAGCCGGGTACAGGATGGATTCTATGAGCACGCTTGTACGCTGCGCTCTCTGCGCTCGTTGACGCGCCGCTTGCTGTTGAATAGCAACAGCAGGTGCGATGGGGCAGGCGAGCAGGGTTGGCAGAGTGGCAAGGGTGCATGCTCGTTGCGGAGAGTGCTGGCGATGGAATTGTTGCCGGCGTGCGGGCTGGGGCCGGTTGCATGTTGAGCGCTTCTCGATTTTCTGGTTGGGGCGCAGTGCACGCTTGGAGGAGTTCGGGGCTGCGCAGTGCGGCGGTGTTGCGGTGTGCTGCAACACCCCCTGCGCCTGCGCTACAAATCGGCAGCTTCGAGGCAGCACGCGCTCTGCCTCTTGCTGTTACAAGGCCGCCGAGCCGTCGCCCTGACAGGCGGCTCCGGCCTGGCTACAACCCGCAAGCAACGGGGCGCCACAGCCGCCCGCCCTGGTCAAAACCGGCGCCCAACGGAGGTCACCGGCTGCCGGCTCCAGGCCCTGGACGCGCCTTCGTCGTACAACGCTTGCCCTGCCAGTCGGGCAGCGCCAGAGCCCGGCCTGCAGCTCGCGGCCCGGCGGAGATGATTGCTACACAGCGACCCTGCCAGGCGGCACAGGGCGCCACCACACCTACCCACACAACGCGCCGGGACGTCTGCGGCCACCCTCATGGTTCTTCTCAGCTGCTTCACAGCCGCTTATGCGGCGGCGCCTTGCCGCCGGCCGGTTCCAGTCCATACAACGCACGCAGGTCCGCGCGGCCGCCGCGCGCCGTGCGCGCTCCTAAACGGCGTCACCGCGCACTCCCATCGTCACGACGGCCAAGCCCCACCGCCAGCCCCAGCCCTGTCAGTTGACCCCGCACCCCGCACCCGCAGTACGGCCACTGTCCAACCCCGCAGGCAACCGGATGCGCGGCAACCCAATCGCGAGTTGTCCGCGCCAAGCCCCTTGCCCCGAGAGTACTAATGCCTCCGCCTGCTCCCCTCCTCCAGCCGCCTAGCGCGCAAGCCGCTCCCCTACGCGTGCACCTTGCGTTCCGCCTTCATCATGTCCACGAACTGCTCGAAGCAGATGTCGGCGTCGTGCGGCCCGGGCGAGGCCTCGGGGTGGTACTGGATGGTCATGGCCTTGAGGTCCTTGAACACCATGCCTGGGGGGGAGGGGAGGGGGGCAGAGGGGCGAGGCGGGCCAGCGTGCCGTCAATGGGGTGTAGGGGTGACCCAAGGACCCAGGAGCGACCCAAGGTGCACCGCTGCATACGTCCATCTCGTACAGGCGCACCGGCCAGCGGCAAAAATCGCTGACGACGAGAACCAATAAAGCAAAACTGTAAACCGAGCTCTCCTGGACTAGCTAGGTGCCGCAGGGTGCGGCTCATCACGGGTGCCGCCTCCTGGCCTGGCAAATGTGCCCGGGGGCCCAGGGGCCGGGGCCAGCACCGCCCGCCACCCGGGCACGCAACACCCTCGCTGCAACAACCTGCCCACACTAGATACGCCGCCAGACAGCAGCGCTGGCGTTGCGTTGCTGCCTGGGACGTCGAGTGCGCGAGCGACGTAGCAACAGGCACAGGCCCCCTGGAGCTTACGCCCCTCCGCCCTGCTCGGATCCCCCCTGCGCCAGCCGCCGCGGCTCCCTGCCACCTCACCCGTCGCTTCGACGTCCCCACCGGCACTGCTCTCCCCGCTTTCCGGCTCAAAGTGGGACCCGCTGATGCCTCGTCCCCCGACTACACGCGCCTGGCGGCAGCTTTGAGCCGCTGCACCGGCACGCCGAGTCGCGGGAGCGACGACCCAGCGACACCCCCCCCCCGGCACGGAGGCACGGCTGCAGAGGGCTCCCGAGGCCGAGCTGCCCTGCGCCGTGCCCGCGGCGTCTTTCGCCGTTGGCTCACTCTCCTCCCGTCCAGCCCCCTATCGCTCCGCGCCACCTGCTGCTCACGCGCGCGGGTGCCGGCTCTCTATACTGCTGGTTCCTTCCGCCACCGCCACCGCCACCCTCTGCCCCTGCCCTCCCCTTCTCGCCCCCGTCCCCACCCCAGCCCTGCTCACCCGCGCAGGTGCCGTCGTTGAGGTTGATGTGGGTCACCTCAACGCCCGGCGGCAGCGTGGCGGGGTCCACCGCGAAGTTGTGGTTCTGCGCAGAGATCTCCACGCGGCCTGGAGGGGTAGGCAGGGTCCAGCAGACAAGCGTGAGCAGGGACCAACACATGGCAGGGAAGAGCGAGGGGCGGCCAGCACGAGAGCGAGCACATGAGTGTCCGTGTGGCCACGCACCGGTGGGCACGTAGCGGATGGGGTGGTTGCCGCCGTGGTGCCCGAACTTGAGCTTGAAGGTCTTGCCGCCAAAGGCCTGGCCCAGGACCTGGAGGACGGGGAGAGCGGGCAGGGAGGGGGCGACGCCGTGGGGCACAGACACGCGAGTGTGCGCGCCTTGCCCTTTCCTAAAGACTGCCTGGGTGGTCTCCGATGCGCGTCCCCCCTCCCGGTGCTATTAAACCGCCACCACCGGTGCTGCCCAACAGCTGCTGAAACAAGGCCAGCCAGGGTAAAGATCGGACCCCCCGCCCCTGCTCCCAGGGTCCACACGCCGCTTCTTCCCGGCGACCGACTTGGCATTCCATCCGACGTGTCGAGGCGACACCGGGCACTTGCCTTTCGTTCCTTCCCCTCCCCTCTCCTCCACCTTTCCGCCCACCTTCCCGGCCACAATACCTCCATCCCCAAACGATGCAACCTCCACACAGACCGTACACGTGCCGTCCCTTTCCTCCGCCTCCCTCCCCTCCGCCACGCACCTGGTGCCCCATGCAGATGCCGAACACCGGCTTCTTGCCCAGGATGGCCTTGGCGTTCTCCACCGCGTAGGGGGCGGCCGACGGGTCGCCCTGGGGTCGGCAGGCACGGGGGCAGACGGCAGCGGGTTGCTGGGCCAGTGTTGGGCCGTACCCCGCATCCCTACCGCTGCGGCCTTGCCGATGCATGTGCTTGCTCGCGCCCGCCTGCCCCTGCCCCAGCTCCGGCCCAGCCCAGCCAGCTCCACGACACGACATGACACTCACGGGGCCGTTGGAGAAGAAGACGCCGTCGGGGTTCATCTTGAGCACCTCCGAGGCGGGGTAGGTGGCGGGCACCACGGTGATGCGGCAGCCGAAGGCGGCCAGGCGGCGCAGGATGTTTGTCTTGATGCCGAAGTCGTAGGCAACGACCTGGGCGGGGCGAGGAGAGGGTGGGGCGAGGAGGGGACGAGGGAGGGGAGGGGCGTGTCAGAGGTGCGTCCGGGCATCCCAGGGGGGAGCGCGGCAGAGGTGGCGGGCACTGACAGCCGCCCGAGACGTGTGAGCAGCTGGGTGGGTGGGGAAGCTCGTGCGTGGACGAGGTGGGGTGCAGGGAGCTGGCGCAGGGAGCCGAGGGGCCAGCGGGCACCAGCGCCCTGCACCTGCGCCTGGCCCATGCAGGGGCCCATGCAGGGGCGCCGCCTGCGCTGGGCTGACGGGAACACGACGGCTGCCGCGCGGGCTTGGGTGGCTGGGGGACGCAGCGGTGCGCGAGGACCGCGCCCGACTTGGGTCAGCGTGCAGCGAGGGGTTGCCTGTGTCAATCCGGGCTGTTGAGCAATGCGGCTTTGTGCGCATGGGTGTGAACTCTTCACGTCCCAACCCGCAGCCCCGGCGCGCTGCGCGACCGCCAGCCGAAGTCCCCACGTGCGTCCCGACAGCCCAGCCTGCTCGCCGCCCCAGAGCTCAGCGGAGCCCCGTGCCGCACACAAGCGCCTCCGTCGGTGCATGCGACTCACGTGGAAGTGGGGGCCCTGCTTGGCCATCTTGGTGCGGCCGTTGAACTCCCACTCGTCGCTGGTTCCCTTGCCCCACTCGTACGGCTCCGTGCACGACACGACCGACAGCAGGTCCTTGCCCACGATGGTCCACGACTTCGCCATGTTGACCAGCTCCGCGTCCGACTTGGTCGCGTCGGTGGTCACGACGCCGACCAGGCACCCCGTCTCACGGAGGACCTTGGTGAGCGCGCGGGTGTCGAGGTTGGCGAGGCCAATCACGCCCTCCTTCTTGCAGTACGCCTCCAGGGTCATCTTTGACCGGTAGTTGGAGACGACACAGGAGAGGTCACGCACGATGATCGAGCGCATATGGCACGTCAACGACTCGTCGTCCTCTGTGGCGGGGCGGACGCTGGCATCAGCCGGACGCTACAGGTGACGCACGCTGTGCCTGCGCGCACGGCAGCGCCTCACCGAAGTTGATACCGACGTTGCCAATGTGCGGGCACGTGAAGGCGACAAACTGGCCCTTATAGGAAGGGTCCGTCATAATCTCCTGGTAGCCGGTCAGAGAGGTGTTGAAGACCACCTGTCGCGGCCAAAAGGAGAGTGTTGAGAGAACCCTCGTTCGCATGTCGCAGCGAACTCCGGCGGCGTGTGCACGCCTGCCTTCGCCAGCTGCCCCGCACGCATCAATTGTGATCACTAGTTCCCATGGGCTTATCGCAACTGAAAGCGTGTCGCCGTGTGCCAACCCTAGTTCGCTCTCGTTGATTGCGCACCTCGCCAATCTCCGTGCCGCTGGCGCCGAACGATGTCGCGTGCCACACGGAGCCGTCCTCAAGCACGAGGCGGGCGTTCCGCTGGGGGAAGGGGCTTGCTCCCGTGGTCGACGCGCGGACGAGAACCGCGCGCCTGCCGGCGGAGCTGCGTGAGGAGCCTGCGGCGCCGCTAGACACCCGCCGGCCCGACACGCGAGCCGGCAGCGGCATCATGGTTACTGGCCGGCTGCATGGCGCGTGCAGGTCGGCAACGGCGCCAGTGGCGACGCGGCGCCCTTGCAATGTCTTCTGTTGAAGGCACTGCATTTGTGCTGAGTACGCCTAAATGAACGCCGTGTGTAAACAATGCCCTTGAGCCGGGCTACGCTGCCTGGGCTTCGCGCGCACATTGGCCCCATTTGCGATTGCACCTCGTGATGCGAGGTTTCCCGCCGCAAGCCGCTATAACCGAAAGAAGTATATCCACTTGACAAATACAACATGTCGGCAAGGGCGCTAGCGCGCACTTGGCGAACGTCACGTGTGGCAATTGCAGATGGGCTCTCCGCACTTCCAACGGTCTTCCGACCGCGACAGCTTTATGAAAGCCATGCTGATAAACTCAGGGAAGTGCTGTTGCCCGTGGGGCACGGAGCTGAAGCGTCGGGCACGCGGACATAGCATACGGACATGACCGCTGGTGGCCCCCGAGTGCAACTCTACCGGCGGCCATCATCCCTGAAGGAAGCGCAGACTCTTCTCGTTATGATCATTACACCACCTCCCCCTGCGCCTGCAGCTGAGCACACAATGCGTGGCCCGCAACGCCGCCAGCCCTTGCACGTCCCGCCTGCTCGTCCGGCGCCCCCCGCCACCTGCTCCGCCGCCCCCATACACACACGCTCGCACCTCGCGACCTGCTCACCCCTCCTTTCCCCCGCGAGCCTAGACCTGCAGCAGGCTGTGCCCCTGGTCCTCCGTGTCCTTGACCGGCGGCCGGGCCAGGAAGATGACGGACGCGAACAACATGCCGCGCGGCTTGAGGTTGGCCGCGCGGGTGCCGTCCACCATCTGGGGTAGTTGGGTCGGGCCACGGGTTGTTGCAGAGCGTGACAGAGTCGGCAGGGTTGGCGGGGTTTGGGCGGCAGCATGTGGCAGGGTCGGGACGTTGCAGGGCTGGCAGGGTTTTGGTGGCAGCATGTCGCAGGGTTGGGGTGAGGCCGGGTGTGGCAGCGTTGGGCGCAGGCCTGGTGTGCATGCGGTACGGTACGGTGGCTGGCTTGGGAAGGAGCCATCCGACGTATGGGGACGGGAGCTGGGCGCGCAAGGGGCCGTGCAGGCCAGCACCCAGGTGCCCTATGTGGCCGCGCCCGCGCCGCTCCCCTGCCTTGGCCCTGCCCTTTCCCCCCTTGCCCCCCACCCCCACCCCCACCTGCAGGCTGCGCCCTCCGTCGATGCTGCCCAGGTACCAGGCGCCCTCGTCCACCTGCGCGGGGGACACGGGGCAAAGAGGGGAACAGGGGCCAGGGTGTGCAGGCGAATCGCTGACAGGGAGGGCAGGCACGGACGTCCCCATGCCCGCCCGCCCCGGTGGCGCCACCCACATCCTCCACGCCCCTTCCCCCCGCCGACCGCTGCGCACAAGCACCCGTCCGACGCCCCCCAGCCGCCACGCTCGCACCCGCCGCGCCCCCCAGCCGCCCCGCTCCCTGCATTCCCCTCCCCCCACCCCCCGCCGGCCCCCGGGCCCACCTCCTCTGTGGCCTGCGGCGCGCGGTCCACCACCAGGATGCCGGGGCCCTGCAGCCGCCGGCGGTCCTCGTCCGTCTGCAGGGCGGGGTGGGTGGGTTAGACGGGGAGCTGGGAGGGGGAAGAGCGTGTGTTCCAGAAAAGGGACACACATATGTGTCCCACCACCACCACCACCAGGATGAGGCCACGCATAACCCCCGAGGGCGCCACACGCCAACGGCGCTCAGCGGCGGCCGGCCAACGGCCATCGCCCGAGCCCGGTCAAGGCAGCTAGGCGCAGGGCCGCAGCTGCCACAGCGCCGGCCTATGCCCCCCCGTAGCGCTGCTCCGCCCCAGCGCCCAAACGCGCAAATGTTGGTGCTGCCCTCGCCACAGCCCCGCACCGGCCCACCGGCACCGCCCCAACGCTTCGGTGGCACGAATCCACCATCGCCCCTGCTCCTTGCCCTGCTCCCTCCCTCCTTTCCCCCTCTCCCCCCGCGCACCTTGGCCTTGCTGCCCACCATCACCGCGTCCACGGCGCTGCAGTCGCGCACCGTGAGCGCCACCGGGTGCCGGGCCATGGCCAGCGCGCGCCACAGCGGCAGCGCCACCCACTCCCACGACCCGCGGCCCGACGAGGGGCGCGCGGCGTGCGGCGTGGAGCTGAGGGGGCCGGGCGGGAGAGGGCGGGGAGGGTGTTCACAGGTGAGCTGCAAGTTGTGGGGAGGACCGCAAGCTGCCGTGGGACCATTCCATGGCTGCGTGACGGTGGGTCACCTGGCGGGGGCGGGCGCCTCGATGGTGAAGATGCCGAACGCGCCGCGCTGGCTGGTGCGGGGCGCGGCGTCCAGGTCCTCGGGCTGCATGTGGGGGCGGGCGGGGGGGCCGGGGCGAAGGGAGGGTTGACAGGCGGCATGCGCTGGGTACGCGGTGACGCAGGTAGTGACCAGGGCGGGATATGCACATGAGCACCTGGCTGGCGGCACCAGGAGCTGTGGCGCCAGCATTCCACCCCAGCCCCGGGCCCTCAGCCGCCTCTCCCAAAACACACACGCACCCGCAGCCCCCTCCCGGTCCCCTCCCCTGCCCCGCCCACCAGCGCGGTGCCCAGCTCGCCCGCCACCGCGATGGGCCGGTAGCCCAGCTCCTCGGGGTCCAGCCGCAGCGTCACCAGGCTGGCCGCCACCCCGGTGCTGGGCGCCTCCTGCGGAGCGAGGGGGCAGCGGGCGGCGAGCAGGGACACGTGTGTGAGAGCGCGTGTTGCATGGCACCGCCAGACCACACAGTGCATCCGGGGATCCAGCCGCAGCGTGACGCGGGGATGGCGACCAAGCCGGTGCTGCGCCTGCCGCGGCTCTGTGGGGGCCCTCTGGGACCAGGGGCCAGGAAGCCGGGAGCCACACGCGGCGGGGAGTGGTCTGTGGCTCAGCCCGGCCGCGACGGACCGGCGGGTGTGGGACACACGCCCCCACGTACACACGCACACACACACGCACATGGCATGCAGAAGGCAACACTTTGCCGACACACGCGTGCGCACGAACCCCGTGGCGTCCCCCGCACCTCCTGGGTCACCTCCGCAATCAGCTCTTGCTGCTCGGGGAGTGGGGCGGGGGCCGGATGGAGGGAGGGCGTTAAGGGCCAGCAGGGGTTTGCGGGGATGGACGCAGCGGGGCCCGCAGCGGCGCAAACAGGCCCCACTGCATTGCCTGTGGTGGGAGGCCGCAGATGCGCGGCGGAGCGGGACACGGCTTGCGGCGGACTCCGCCAGGCCGCCAGCCGCCAGACCACCGCCCGGCCGCCACCAGCCTGGCTGGCAGCATGAAGGCGGCGCAACGCACGTGCCCCTCCCCGCTCCCCAGGCCCTCGCGTGCACACGCCCTCGCATACTCCATCACTACTACTTAGAATGAACACACGTGCCGCCAATCCAGCTCCCCAGCCCCTCCTTCCCCCTCACACACCACCCTTGCCACTCCGCCCCGCCCCGCCCCGCCCCTGCCGTCCGCTCACCAGGCGCTCCCTGGCTCCCTCCGACACCGCCACCGCCAGGCCCTGGTGCACCTTGGCCACAGCCTCGTCGCGCTTGCGGCACTCGATGGCCTGAGGGGAGGGGCCCGGGGGCAGGGCGGAACGGCAGCATGGTCGAGCCATGCAGCGGGCAGCTGCACGGGGCGGCCATCTAGCCCATGGCGCTCAAGTCGTTCCCCTTTCCCTCTCTCCCTCCCCGCTCTGCCCCGCCGCCTGCTCACGTCGCGCAGGTACTTGAAGGCCAGGCAGTCGGCGGGGTGCTCGGTGAAGCCGGCGCGCTCCGTGGGGCGGCGCTCGAACTCCTTCATGGAGCGGGCCAGGATCTCGCACATCTGGAGAGGGCAGAGCAGCGGAGCGCAGGGAGGGCGGGCAGGCGGGCAGGCGGGCAGGCGGGCAGGCGGTCACGCCAGACACAGTGCAGCACGCGGTAGCACCACCACTCGCCAGCCGCTGCCGCCGCCCCGGGCCGCCACCGCAGCTGCAGCTGGGGGCGGCGCTGGGGCTGGGGCCGAGGGACGCCTGCCCGAGGGGCCGGCCGGCCGGCCAGCCAGCCGGCGGACCCGCCAGGGCCGGGGCGTGGGCCTGCTGCGCCCCTCCTTGCCTCCGGGGGCGGCGGGGGACACGGCCGAGGGCTCCCCGGGTCCGGAGCCAGCATGCGGCCGAGCGCGGCGGCAGCTCGTCCGCCAGGCCCGGCGCGCCGACGGCAGCTCCGTGGTGCGCAGCGAGGGAGGCTGCTGGGCGGCGACGGAAGCCGGCAGGCCGCCGGAACGCGAGAAACGGCCGCCGCCGCCGCCGCCTGCTGTCGCCACCTCCGCCTCCGCCACCTGCTGCGCCGGAGCACGGCCGCCGCCGCCGCCGCCGCCCTGCCTGCCCAGGCCCCAGCCGCAGCCGGTGCCAAGCTGGCCTGGCCTTTCCTAATCGGACAGGCCGCCACCAAGCAGCTGCAGCTGCGGATCAGCGCCTGCCCTGCCCTTGCCCCGCCCCCAACCGCAGGCCAGCTGGCCCAGCGCCCTCCCTCACCGGCGGGTCGAAGTCCTGCTCGATGAGGTACATAGCCGCGCTGACGCGGCGCTCGGCCGAGAGGAAGCGGAAGGGGTGCAGCAGGTCCGCGCCGTTCTCCTGATCAAAGCGGCGCAGCACTTCGGCGGGCACGTCTCCCGACGCCTTGACCGACTCGTAGACCGTGGCGGCCACAACCCATTTGCTCTGCTCCAGCGGCGTGACGCCGGTGATCTCGTCGATGTTGCTGGAGGCGAAGCCCTTGCTGTTGAGCGCCGGGACGAGCTTGGCGAGCTGGTGCCAATGCGCGGAGCGCGAACGCAGCCGGTTCAGCATTTCCTCTGGCGTCTGGTTCGCCGTTCCATCGTCTGGCAGCGACTCGTTCATGAAGCCCGCAGGCGGCCGGTACTTGTTCAGCGTGGGTGGCCCATTCACTGCTACCTGCTCCGAGACAAGACCCAGAGTGCTGTCGTCGGGCAGGAAGCCCTCGCCATTGCGGCTTGGGAACTTCTTATCGGGCGTGACCAGGCGCTGCGGCCCGCGAGCCGGCGCGTTCTGCTTGCCAGGCAGAATGAGCCGTGACTCCCTCCCGCGCTGGTTGCTGCTGCCATTATCGCCACCTGGGCCACCTGGGCCCAAGATAAGGCCCGAGTCGCGGCCTCCAAAGCGAGCAGCGACCTGGACGCTGGTGCTCGCGCGGCCGCGAGCCGCGAGGCTCGGGCAAGGCCGTGTGAATGACATACTGCACGAGATTGACAACACTCAATTGGGGTCCCAATTGGTTCAAAGTGGTCGCGTGCAAGCTGCGTCAGCCGGTAGGCAGAGCAACGTTCTGGTGGCACAAACCGGACCTCGCAGTGGAGTCCCTCGAACAGGGCTTATCTTCTCCGAAGAAGTGTAGCGCGGAAAAGGCCGGCCACGCTCCGGCATCAAAAACACAATGACATCAAGGCTGCCCCCGCGCCGCGCGCCCCGCCCTTTGGCGCCCGTATCCGTGCAGGCCCCCGAACATCTCAGCCCGCCCACACCCCCGTCCCCATCACCATTGCGGATTTGACGCGCGTCCAGTGTTGGAAGATCCCGTTATGAGGAAGTGCCTCACGTACACAGCGGAAGAACCATTTCCCCACCTGCTTCACCCTCTCATATCTCTGGTCGTCGGCACCGTGCTACCTAGAGGTCTCTGTTGCGTCCGTACGCGCACAGCCCCCCGAACGAGAGTCAAGCATTCAAGTGGTACAGGCCTTTACAGGGCATGTCGCTGCAACGCGACTGCCGTGCCTCTTCTGATGATGCACGAGGAGCGCAGCAATCGACAGGCACTCCGTCACAGCAACGTCCACACATCGTTCATGTGCGGACGTTGCTGTGAGCAGCCGTAGATCCCCTCCGCAGCCGCACTTATCTGCTAGTTGCGTAGGGCCACAGCTATGTGCTATTGTCCCCATGCAAGAGCGCCGCGCGCAGCAACCGTCATCAAAGTCAATACGCGACCAAACCGGCAGTTGCGGCTTGGGGGCCTCTGCGGCCCCACGCAAGCCATCTATCGCATCCCATCCACGCGCGTGCGTGCACCATCCGAACAAAGACAGCATGCATTCAGCGCGCGCACACGGCCAGTATCGGAGTAAGATAGAAAGCAGTTGTGACTTAAAGCCCACACCACCACCACCACCACCGCTCCGTGCATCACTACACCAAGTACCCACACACGCCAAGCACCTCGTTCCTTTCCCAACATGCCACGCCCATCCTCCGCGCCCCCCTCCGTACGGCTCACTTCTTGAGCTCGTAGTACTGTCCCGTACTGCTGTCGTAGTAGCAGTTGAGTACGGGGTCGTACACCAGATCCAGCATCGCCTCGCTGGCGCCCGCCGTCACGACCCCGCCGCCGCCCTCCCGCTCGCCGTTGGGCCCGACCTTGAGCACCTGCGCGCCGCCGCCGGGCGGCGCCGCCACGGCGGCGCCGCCACGGCCCCTGCCCCTGCCCCTGGCGGCGCCCCTGGCGGCGCCGGCAAGTGCCACGCCCAGGGCCCGGCTGGCGGGCACCACGGGCGGCGTGAAGAGGCGGTGGTCGTGGCGCAGCTCCGGTGGTGTCGGGCGGGCGTCAACCGTCGCCCAGTCGGTCGGGCGGCCGCCGCCTTCGGCTGCATCGAGGGCGTAGTTGTAGGCTTCCAGGTCGGGCAGAGCGCCCGCCAGCAGCGCATCCTCGTCGAGCAGCGGGTCCAGCGGCGCCGCCGCGGCGGCGGCGGCGGCAGCGGCGGCGGAGGCGACGCCTTCGTCGCCGTTGGAAACGATGTCGCCGTTGGCCAGGACGTATCCGTTGAAGGGCGCCTCACGGGCGCCGGCGGCCGCGATCTCCGTGGCGTAGCCGGCGGCGGCGGCGGCGCGCGCCGCGCTGCGACGTATTGGCGGCGACAGCGGCCCGTTCGCCACCATCGGCATCGCCGGGTGGAAGGGCGCCGTCGGCGACAGCACGTCCTCTACCGGCAGCGATGGCAGCGTTGGCGCCGCCAGCGTCGGCCACAGCGGCCGCGCCGACGCCGGGCCGCGGCCGTCAGCGGTGCCCGGCGGTGACGGCCCGCCGGCACCCATGGGCGGCAGCGCCTTGGGGGCGCGGTCGGGCGTCCCTATGCCGCCGCTGCCGCCGCCATCCTCCGACTCGCCGCCAACGTGGCGGAAGTGCCTCGACCCCAGCATGTCATCCTCCTCGTCCACACCAAACCCGCCCCAGAGTCCAGCGTCCATCGCAATCGACTCCTCCACGTCCGCTTCCAAGGCCGCCGCCGACCCGGCGGACGGTGCGCCCGCCAGGCCCGAAGGGCCGCGGCCGCCGCGCCCGGGCCTCCGGCCAGGGCCGCCGCCGCGCGGGGCAGCCGCTCTGCGGCCGCCAGCGGCACTGCCGGGGCCGCTTGCTGGTGCGGCGGAGCCGCCGCCGCCATTGGCTGCAAGCGGCGGCAGCCGCTCCCGGTCCCGCACGGGGCTGGCGGGGCCGCCGCCGCGGCCGGCGCGGCCGCCGCCGCGGGACGGCGTTGTCACGCCGGGGCGCTGCCTGGCAGGGGAGCTGGCAGACATGGGCGGCCGGCCTCCGGCGGCGGCGCCGCCTGTGCCAGCGCCTCCGGCGGCGGCACCGCAGCCGCCAGCGCCAGGGCGGGACGGGGTCCCAGGCCCCTCGTCCGCTCGGCGCGGCCTTGCAGTGCTGGGCCCAGGGCTGTGCATGTGGCGCGCTGTGACGCTGCCGGCACCGGCGCGCGTTGGCGTGCCAGGTATTGGGCTGCTACGGCCGTCTGCGTGCGCGGCAGCGGCGGCAGCCGCGGCGGCGGCGCCGGGGCGGGCAGTCCGCGCCGTCAGCGGCTGGGTGTGGGGTGCACCGGGCTGGTGCGGCGGGTGCGGCGCGTCTGCCGGCGGCTCGGCGGCGGCGGGCTTGGCGCTGCTGCGCACGGTCAACGCGCCGGCAGCGGCGGGCGGCTGCGGGCGGCCGCCGCCGCCGCCGCCTGCTGCTCCCGACGCAGCCCCAGCGCCGCGGCCCTTGCCGGCTGCGGCAGCCGCGGCGCCGCCAGCGATTGCCCCGCCCGACTCGTCGTCAGAGTCGGGAAACACGTCTGACGAGCTGGCGGCAACAGCGGCGCCGCCAGCTCCGCCCCCGCCGCCGCCGTAACGGTGCGTCCGCATCGAGTTGCCGCGGACCAGCGTCGACAGCATGCCCGGCGAGCACGGTCCTTGGTCGGCGAGCCCCATGCCCATGCCGCTCTGCTGCGCAGTCGCAAAGTCAATGCTAGCGTCCACGCCGCCCCGCACTAGCAGCAGCGACGTCAGACCCGGCGTCACGGGGCTGCCAGCGACATCGGCTATGAAGCAGCCGCCGCCGCCGCCGCCGCCGCGGCGCGTCGGCGACGTCGGCTCGGCCCGGACAAGCCGCAGCAGCGGCAGGCCCGGCGACGACGGCGCGCCGCCCGCCAGCGCCGCCACCGACGCCGACGCCGCCGAGCCGCGCAGCCGGGAGGGGCTGCGGTTGGGAGAGCGCAGGCTGGGGGCGGGGCTGGGCCCGGGGGAGCCCGGGGAGTGGCCGGGTTCGTGCTCGACGATGGTGGGCGGCGGAACGTAGAGGCTGGCGGCGCCGTAGCCGCGACGGCCCGGCCGCGGCGCCAGCGACGGCGACATGGGCGTGTCCGCGGGCGCGTTGGTTTCCCCGAGGCCCATCACCTCGGTCGACAGGCGAGCGGGGCCGCTCTGTGCGCGCTTGCCCATCATGGAGCGAGGCCACGGCGGCGAGCGAGGCAGCATGCAGGTGCCGGCGGCGGCGCCGGCGGCGCCGGACGCGCCGACTGCGCCTGCAGCGGCGGCGGCACCGCCGTCACCTTCTCCGGCTCCTGCTGCCGCATGGCCGGAGTGCGGGTTGCGGCCGGCGGTCTGGGCTGACAGCGCCCGTCGGCTGCCAAAGGGCGAGCCGTCCGAGTCGTCACCGCCGCTGCCGCCGCCGGACGAGGCCGCGCCGCCGCCGCCGGCCCTGGGCGGCCGGCCGGCGCCGACGGGGGCGAGGCTCAGCAGGGAGTTGGGGTTGTGGGAGGTGGCGTGAGCGCCATGAGGGCCGCTGCTGCTGCCGCCAGAGGGCGCAGGCGAGCGGCCCAGCCTGATGGGAGGGAGGCACGCGGCAGGGGCCGCAGCATTCGTCGGCATGCCGCAAGGCGCGGGTGGTGCTAGTGCATCAGCAGGCGTGCGGCACGGTGTCGCGCGCCATGGGCGTCCCCGCCCGCGCGAGCCGGGCCGCAACGCGCCAGTCAGCACAACACAAGGGCAACACACAACACAACACAGCTGGCAGCGCCCTGCACGGCAGCCGCAGCGACAGGAGCTGTGTCGCACCTGCTAGGCGGCGGGTGCTCCCCTGGCGGGTGTGGGTGCGTGTGATGGTGGTGCCCCGGGCTGTGCCCCGGCCCATGCCCCGGGCCGTGCGCCTGAGAGGCCCGGGCCACGGCCCAAGGCGAGGCCGGCGCGCCGCGCGCCGTGGGCGTGCTCTGGCCTGACGCGCCGCCGTGCGCGCTGTGGCCGTGCACGCTGCCGCTGCCGAGCACGCCCTCGTCGTCATCCGAGCTGCCCAGGTTCAGCCCGCTGACGCCGGCGGACACGGTGGCGGCGGCGGCGCAGCCGCCGCCGCTGGCCTTGCTCCGGCCGTTGACCAGGGCCGTGATGCTGCCGCCGCCGAGCGCCGTCACGTGCCCAACTGCTGGCAACGGCACGGCGATGGCCGCCGGCCGGCGGGAGGAGCCGGTGGCGGTCCCGACGATGCCCATGGTGCCCATCGCACCGCCGCCACCGCCGCCACCGCCGCCGCCGAGCCCCAGGCCCAGGCCGTGGCCGGTCATGCCGAGCCCGGGGCCAGGCCCGCCCGGGAAGCAGCCGGTGGATGTAAAGGTGAGGCTGCGCGGCTCCAGCAGCAGCGTCACGTGGTCCAGGCCCGGCGGGAACTCCAGGGGTTTGGGCAGGCTGGGGCCCGAGGGCTGTGCGGCCAGGGGGGCAGGGCACGGGGGCACGGGCACGGGGGCAAGGGTAAGTGGGACCATGCGCAGGCAGCCAGGCGCGAGCAACACCGAGGACGGCCCGGCACCAGGCCCGGCCTCTGCAGCGCCGAAAGGCCATGTCGCTGCGTGACGGCATGCCGATTAGGCGCGGCATCCCATGTGCAGGTGCCCCTGCCCCCGTGCAGATTCACTACGGCCCGGTCGCCGCAGCCGCCCAGCAGCGGCCGCCCGTGTGCAGGTAGGAGCCCCTGCACCGCCGCCCCAGCCGCCCTGGGCGCCGCCACGCACCCCATCGTGCCCATCGCCGCCGTGATGCGGCGCCTCCTTGAGCGTCGCGATGCGCCGCAGCCGGCAAGTGCCCGCCAGCTGCAGAGAGTCCAGGCTGCGAAACGACGAACCGCCGCCGCCGAATGAGGACGGCGGCGTGCCGCCACCGCCGCTAGCTGCAGCCGCCGCCGCGATGGAGCCGGCGCCGGCCCCGGGAGTGGCGGGCGTGGAGGAGCGGAAGAGCACGGCGGCCAGGTCGGCCAGGGGCAGGACCAGGTTGAGCCACGTGTCGCGGGGCAGGCAAGCCAGGGGAACCTGCGGGGCGGAGCGTGCGAGCGGGCAGTGTGTTCAACTTTAAGGGCCGAAATAGAGTACCACCCCGTACGTAATGTGTTCATAATAATTAACATATACCCGACACGCGACGCCCTGGGGGATTGGCTTGTTAGCCGTGCGACAGGACAGGCAGGCATGCCGCTGAGAGCAGTGTGTTCCAGTGTTAGGTAGAACAGAACCCCACACGCGGCACAGCACGCCCCGGGTAGAGTGGCGCGTCGGCCGTGCGCGAAGGGAATGCGGTTAGATGCGCCAGTGCGAAAGCGAAGCCCAGCTGTGTGTCGTGCCGGGCCCTGCCTAGGCCCCCGTGTCCGTGCCGGCAGCCCCCGGCGGTCCTCGGCGGCACCCTCCTGGCCACGCGCCTGGCAGTGCAGCGGCGAGGTTTTGAGCTCGGAGAAGGAGGAGGACAGGATGATGCGGCGGCGCGTGCCGTTGGCGTCGGTGATGCCCGCCTCCAGCGAGAAGGGCACTCCCTGGCGCGCATGCACGGGGCCGGCGAGGATGGGCTGAGCGACAACTTCGCCGAGGGCGACAAGAGTCGCTGAGGACCAGCCCATGCGGTCGCCTGGCAGCGACGCAGTCCGGTGCTCCTGAGCTCCCCCGCAGGTTCCCCGGCAGCTGCCCGGCTCGGACCCTCGGCAGCATGCCTGGCCTGTCCCCAGACTGACGGGCTCACCACGCCAATCTCGAGCTGCAGCAGCAGCAGCGGCTGCGTCAGGCTCAGCGAGCCGCGCTCGTCCTTCGGCAGCGCGAGGCGGCAGCCGCCGGCGCTCACGAACACGTAGCCCTTGAGCACCTGTTCGGTGCGGCGCAGAGGCGGTGGTACCGCATGGCTCAGCAGTTCCTGGCGCCAAACGACAAGCCCCTCACAGTCAGACCAAGAGATGGGTGTCGCACAGCAAGGCCGCAGGGCAGAAGCATGATGTGCTCCATGCCAAAACTTCGGCGGTGGGCAGTGCGGAACTGCTGTGAGTTGCGCTGCACACGCACCCCAGCCCGCACCTTGTCGTACACCTTTTGCACGCCCTTTGTCGGGCCCGACACTCGCCATTGCGCAAGTGGGTTCTGGCCATGCGTGCCTAGCACCTCAAGGTGCGTGCCGCCCTGGTACTCGCTGGCGAACATAGCCGCGGGAGGATGGCGGCGCCAGGCTGGGTGAGGAGTGTCGGGGGCCCGAGCAATGGCGAATTGCTACAACGCCGTCAGCTGGGCCTGGTATGTGAGGGGCTGAGCTGGGCGGATGACCGGGCCAACACGCTGGTCGGCAGGGCTGGCTGGCGCGATGGCGCAGAGCGGTCGGGGGCCGGGCGTGGTGGCGCGGCTGGGCTTGCGCCTGCGAGCCGCCGGCCCCCTTTCGCAGAGACCCTGCGCTACCGCCTCATCGTTGCTAGCCAGGGCACCTGCACAACAGCAGAGATGGGCAGACGCACGTCAGGGGAAGCGGCATCGCGGACGCGCAATACAACTCGAATTAGTTCCTGGAACGTAACGGTGATAACGCATTGTGTCGAGGCTACACGACGCGCAACCCTAGGGTCGCGGCACTCCATTCCCCGCAACGTAACCAGCGAGCAGCAACAGCATGGCTATTGTCCGTAACAACCCCATAATGATGTTTTGTACCTCAAGATGCCTCGATCACGGCGTGGGGCTCGTATGGGCGTGCAGCAGAGGAGATGCCCAACCGGTCGGGTCCGACTCCGACTGCCGAGTATGCTATGTGTCTTTTTATTGAAGAACAGCAGCCGGAGAGAAGGTACGCAATCCTCTGTGCGGTCTGCGCGCGTTGGTATTTGCAAAGGTCTGTCGCAAATTGGAAGCCTTTGTTGTCTACCTGTTGCTTATCTTTGTGTGTGCTGTTACGTATCAAGCGTGGCGCGATGGGCTGTTCTTGCGTTTCCCACGGGCCGAAGGATGATGCGCAAGCCGACGCGGATTGGCAGCAAGCACTCAGTGACAAACGGCTGGTCAACAGTGTCGGCTTCGTTTGCCTTGGGACAAGCTACACGAGCGCGTACCTCTGACCCACCGCAGCTTCACCTTCTTCTTCCACAGCTCACACCTGCCCGCCGCGCTCCGCTTGTGTTAAGATGCTTGTCCATAGGCAATTGCGGCTGGGAGCGGCCCACTGCGGCACCGTGCGCAGCCTGCGACGCTCCTGCCCAGCGATGGCTCCTGCCGCAGCGCGGCCCCGCCTGTCACGGGTAGGCCGGCAGAGGTACCCGTCATCTGTAACTTGCTCGTCGCCTCACGCCGGGACCACCACTCTGTGTCGGCACAAATTCCCATCCATCCAACTCACACCACTCCCCCTGCCCAGGCCGCTGCCACCACGGTCCGCGCCCAGAAGGTATCAGACCTGCCGGAGAGCCTGCGCAAGATCGTGGGCGCCTTCCAGATGGTGCCTGATCCCATGGCCAGGTGCGCCAGGGGGCCGGCGCGTCCCACGTGGTTGAGCTCGGCCCCGCCCGCACACCGCCGCTCGCTCCTCTACACACCTTTTCGGTCCGCCAGCCTACCCCGATCCGATGCGCAAATCCCCAAGTCTCTCCAAATCACACGCACGCACCCGCGCCTCACCTTTCCTGCCCTCTCCCGCCCCGGACAGGTACAAGCAGCTGCTGTTCTACGCCACCAAGCTGGCGCCGCTGCCGGAGGAGGACCACATCCCCTCCAACAAGGTGGAGGGCTGCGTCAGCCAGGTGCGAAGACGGGACGTTAGGCGTCTCTTGTACCAATGGTCTGTCGTTATTGAAGTATGTGTTCCTTCGCGAGGGAAGGCGTGCTGCGGAGTCACCGACATGGTCCACCGCGCCTCGGGTCTGGCGGGGAGCGGCAGGTTGGCCCTGGACCCTGGACATGCAAGCACAAAGGTTGCGTTGCACGGCTCCAGGCCCATGCCTGGCCCGTTCGGCCTGCCTACAAGCACGTCCCGCATGCCCCGCGGCACCCCGACTGCCCGCAACCCCCGGCCTGCCCGGCCCGCAGGTGTGGGTGGTGCCGGAGCTGCGCGCCGATGGCAAGGTCTACTGGCGCGCTGACTCGGACTCGCAACTCACCAAGGTGAGGAACGGGGGCACAACAGCACAACCGCGGCTGTGGAACCAGGGCACCAGGAGCTGGGTAGCGCTGCTGGTCGGTTGTTGGGTCGCCGCCTCGGACTCGCAGCGCAGCCCACCAAGGCAAGATGCTGTGCTGCCCAACCGAGGCCGACGCGTGGTTGACTTGCCAGGTTGCCTGCATAACTAGCATATATCTCAAGTGGAGCATTCGCAGCGCAAAGGCCTAGCTGGCATGCCAAGATGCCCGAGCACACAACTCCGATCACGTGTCTGTGTACAACGGCGCACGGCGTACGGCGTACGGTCCCATGCGTGTGGCGTTTGGCGCGCTGTCGGCCGGCCCTGGACCGCCTGGCCCGGTGTCCGCGCGTCGCGCACCCCTGCTGGGCTCGCCTGCTGGTGCGCAGCGACGCCCTCGCCAGCGTGGAGCGATCAGCGTGGGGCGGTCGCGACCGCCTGCCGCGCGCAGCGAGGGCCTACACTAGACTAGAGCTGCTCCACACGCGAGCCCGCCTGCCTGCGCCCCGGGCAGGTGCGCTACCCTGTCCAACTGCCCTAGTCTGGGCAGCCTGACGCCCGACACTGCACGGCAGGCCGCGCCCGCCCCTGCCTGTCGCCTCACCTCCCCTGCGGGCCACGCACTCACGGGAGCTGCCTCCCAACCCAGCCCGCCGCCTGCCCGCTCGCTCCCGCCCTCCTCACTTCCTCGTGCACCCCATCCGCCAACCTCCTTTTCCCCGCCGCCTCACATCCCGCAGGGCCTGGCGGCGCTGCTGGTGACTGGCCTCAGCGGCTGCACCCCGGCCGAGATCCTGACGCTGCAGCCGGGCTTCATCGAGATGCTGGGCCTCAAGCAGAGCCTCACGCCCAGCCGCAACAACGGCTTCCTCAACATGTTCAGGTGCGGCGTCGGTCGCAGGGGAGGGGCGCCGTGCCACGGGTTGCAGCGCTGGCGCCGGTGACACCACCTCTGGACCGCATGGCGGGGCTACATGCGTTCGGACGAGGCCCCGGGAAGCCTTCTTTGACGGGACCGTAACCCCGTCGGCGGCCCCCGGCAGGCTGATGCAGCGCAAGACGCTGGAGCTGGCGGCCGCATCCGTGTCGTCAGCCGACGCCTCGCCAGCGGCGCCGGCGCCCGCGGCAGCCGAGGTGTGGCGGCGGGGGGCGGTGTGCCGTGGTGGCAGCTGCATTGGTGGCAGCTGCATTGGTGGCAGCTACATTGGTGGCAGCTGCCCTGGCGGCAGCTGCGGGGCCCAGGGCATGGCTTGGGCTCCTGGCTCTGGCTGTTGCCATGCTCCCAGGCTGCGGGGCCACAAACAGCAGGCGAGCTCTGCCTGCCACCGTCTGACGCCTCTGCGCTCCTACACCACAGGCCAGCAGCAGCAACGGTAACGGCAACGGCCACGCCGCCGCCGCCAGCGCAACCGCTGAGCCCGAGAGGTGGGGGCCGCGTGCGCCGGTGCCTTTACACTGCCACACCATCCCTCGGCCGCGCGCCATCACCATGCGGCCCTATTGCCAAGCACGTCCGCCGCTCGGCCCTGTGACGCCGCCCTGCCTCCCTCCCTCCCTCTCTCGCCCCCCACCCGTCCCCCACCAGCCGCACGCCCATCACCGACGCCATGCGCCGCAAGCTGACGGAGCACCTCAAGCCCTCCTCGCTGCACATCCACAACGAGTCCGAGCAGCACGCAGGTGGGGCCTCCTGCGCCGGCTGCATGCG
>BDDC01000207.1:12751-33915 GCA_001662425.1 Chlamydomonas sphaeroides | reverse complement strand
ACCCCCATGCAGGCATGCTGGGGGGGGGGGCGGGGTCTGTATAGCCGACCCTGCACCCCCGCTGCCGCATCACTCATCCTGGTGGTGATTGGGTCCGTGGCGCGTTCTGAGGCTCACTGCAGTGCAAGGGTCGTAGCATCCCTGTCAAAGCGTGGCGGCCAGGGCCGTGCGCTCGCGCCTGCCTGCTGCCTTTCAGCATCACACGCCGCCGTCCGCTTCCCTAACTCTCCGCACCCGGCCAGGCCACGCGGGCGCCATGGCGGCCAAGCACGGCAAGGCGGGCCAGAGCGGCGAGACGCACTTCAAGGTGGAGGTGGTGGCGGAGGCGTTCGAGGGCATGACGCTGGTCAAGCGGCAGCGCATGATCTACCAGGTGGGCGGCTCGACACTAACCGTCGATGAATGAATGAAATCCGTCCTAGACACGGGGGCTGGGGGGAGAGGGGAGGACATGAGGGAGCAGCGCTTACGTGTCAATTCCTGTCCGCGCTCAACACCGTGTTGCTGCTGGTTCCCACCTTGCCTGCCCATCCTTCACCCGCCCCTGCCCGGCGCGCTGGCGCCCCTCCCTGGCTGCAGCTGCTTGAGGAGGAGTTTGCGCAGGGCCTGCACGCGCTGTCGCTCGTCACCCGCACGCCCGCGGAGGCGGCCAAGGCGAGCGTGTGAGCTCCGCGCCGGCCCCCTGTCGCCGACCCCTGTTGCCGACCTCGGCAAGGCGGGCTGCCCCGGCCCGGCCCGGCACGGCACGGCACGGAGGCGCGCCTCGTGTGCCTGCGCCATGGACGCCGGGGCCCGCCAGGAACGGTCACTGCTGACCAGGAGGCACGGCCCCTGTTTGGGAGCGCGCGGGTGGCTGCGAGCAGCGGCGGCGCCCGGGCGCCTGGCTGGGGCGGGCGGTGAGCGAGCAGCAGCGGGGCGGTAAGGGGCGGTGGTGAGGGCTTCCATGTGACGACTGTGGGAGTGTGGGTTGGAGGTGCGCGATGATGTGGGGCCGGGCCCCCCCGGCCGCGGCCTGTTGTGTGACGGGTGTCGCGGGCGGCGGGCGGCGGGGCCGGTTTGCTGTGCGGCGGAAAGCCTGAGCGAGGGGCTGCGCGAGGCGCTTGAGCAGCGGGGTTAGCGGCGCTGCAGCAGTTGGACTGACGGGCGGTGACGCCTGACGAGGCGAGGGCGCGGCGCCGCTCGCCGGTGTTGGCGCAGGAGATGATTGCTGTCTGGGCAACGACCACACTGCAACACTTAACACGCTGCAGCCGCCAGGACTGCACCCATGAACGAATATGCTCTGCCACGGCTATATACTGCACGAGGCAAGACAGCCCCTTCACACACATGCGGCCAAGGCCGCACCACCGTCCACCAGCGCCGCACGGCGCCCCGAGCCAGCCCCCACGCAACGCAGGCGATGCGCCGAGCAGCAATGTGCTGCGCGGGCGCCGGCCGCTGCCGCCACCTGCCGCCGTCCAAGAACGGCGTCCGAAAGTTCAGGAACATCGACCCGCGCTGCCGCCGCCGGCCCAACGCCGCCCCTGGCATCCGCGCCCAAACCTTGCCTTCATTACGAAGCTCAGTCACCTCGACCGGACCGCCCTGCCCAGCCGCTACCACCCAAGAAGTCATATCGAGGATTATCAGCGGCTCTGCGACGCGGCCCCCCTGGGGCTTCTCCCTGTCTCTTCCCGGTGCCTGCCTACCTGCCTCCTGAGCACAGGCCGCGCAGGCCTGCCTCAAGGCCGCCCAGTGCTGCACTGCCGAGGCAGCTGTGCCGACCGCCAGGCGCCTCAGCTCTGCAGGAATGCGTCCAGGTCGGCGCTGATGGCCGACAGCCGCGCCTCCATGGTCACGCCCACGCCGCCCGCCGTCTGCAGCCGCAGGAGCACCTTGGCATCGAACACCGTGGAGTGGGCGTTGGGGTTGCAGTAGGCCTGGGGGCGGGGGGGGGGGCATGGCAGCAGGGGCAGGGAGGGCGAGTCAGGGTGATGCTTGGGGCGGCGGTGGTGCTGCACCGAGCACGGCAGCTTCCTGGATGCGGTTCCTTGAGGTCGGTGTGGCCCGGTGCTGCCGCCGCCCCGACACCGGACACCGGTAGCTGAGGGCCGGGGGCCTACGTAGGCCCGATTGCCGTTGCCCCGACTGCGGATGTGTGGATGGAGTCCCCCGCTGCGGTTGCGTGACGGCCCCCTTTTCTGCTGCTTGTGTGGGGCAAGCTGGCTCATCGCTCCGGCGGCCCGCACCTCGATGTTCATGGTCTCGTCTGAGGCGCGCCACCTGGAGCAGGAGGTGTATGGGCGCCGGGAGGGCGGGTTGTGAGAGGCGTGCTGGAGGGGAGGGGGCCGAGCAGGGCGCACGGGCGACACGGGGCAGCGCTGCAGACGGCTAGTCTCACTCCATGAGGTCCCAGCGCTTTGGCCGTGTTGCCTTTGACTTCTCGCCAAAGGTTGTGAAGAGGGCCTGGAACTTGCCCTGCGGGTAACGGCGCCGAGGAGGTCAGAGGGGTGCGGCACGGCAACGCAAAAATTTCTCAATCTGGCCAATCTGGCCAGGGCACTGCCGCGCTGTCAGTTGCATGCGAAGTAGCGTGGCGAGCTTGCCTGCAGCTCCTTCGCGCGCTCCTCGCTAAACGGCACGGTCACTGTTGTGTCGCCAGAGTTGATTTGGAACTTCCGCAATGCGTTTGGAGAAGGTCCTGCGCAATGGGTTGGACAAGGACGGTGCTTTACCGACACTTTTGGTGTCGGAATCGTCGCCATCGCCGCGGCCGCGCCGCAGCTGCTCACCCACGGCCGCAGCTCGTGCAACGATACGTTGACTTGCGGATCCAGAGCTGGTCGCGCCCAGGGCACAACGACGTTGAATCGAGGCCTGCATGCTTGCGGTGCGACAAAGGTCAAGGCCTAGATCCTGGAGCGATATTGCGTCTGGTAAGCAGGAAGAGCTGTGTATATGCACTGGGATCAGCAAACGGGAGAAGGCGTGCCTCCTGGGGCCATCACATAGGACAATACCACACGGTGCCGTATCACAAGTTTGGTAACTGCGCCGTCAGCGCAGTTGACCCGACTCCTACGCCTACGCCCGCGCCTGCTCCCCGGCCAGCCGGGGTCATGAGTATAACACCGCGCAGATGCAACCTCTTTACCCGCAGTGCGCATTCCCATGGCCCTTACCCTCCCCCAGCTCCTGCCATCCTCCTCCCCACTCATGCTCCACTCCACTCCATTCCACCCACACCGCCCCAGCCACCTGCCACCTCAGTAACCCCCCGACCTTAGCATGCTCGCGCCGCCGCCGGCCGCATACATACCCCCCGCCCCAGCCGCCGGCCCCCCCGCGCTGCCGCCGCCCGGTCCCATGAGCGAGTAGGCCGCCACAAACGACTCGCTCCTGGGGCCGCCGCCGCCCAGCCCGCCCAGGCCGCCGCTGGGTCCGTCCTCGCCGTCGCCGCCGCCACCGGCGCCGTCGTCGCTGTCGTCGTCGCCGCCGCCGTACCCGGCCTCGCCGGGCCGGCCGTTGGCGTCCTCGCCGAACGCGGCGGCCGCCTGGTTGCACAGGTACCTGAGGGTTGGAGAGGGTGGGCATGAGGAGGTAGGGGGCGGAGTGAAGCAAGGACGGACAGTGATACCGCGATACGCCCTCAATTCAGCCAGCGTAGTCCGCTTGCGTATGCGGTGATCGCTGGCGCAGGGTTGCCGGTGTGCTGTGTGCTGTGTGCTGTGTGCTGTGTGCTGTGGGCGCATACCGCAGCTGCTGGCCGCAACGGCGCCGCTGCAGCGCCAACGCCCAGTCCCTCGCCGCGCACAACCCAAGGCAACCCGTGTGCGATGCGGTGCATCGCGCCATGGGCTCACTTGTGTCGGACCCAGGGCGGCCACAGCACGTAGAACACGGCGCCGCTGGCCTCGTCGGTGAGGCCCCACTGCGTTGCGTCCTTGATGAGCTTGAAGGCAGACACCAGGTGGTGGCTCTGGCACGGGGGCGGGCAGAAAACGAGACGTCAGTGCCGAGGGGCAGGGAGCGCGGCGCCGCGGGCACAGGGTGCTGCCAGCAGTCGCAACGCAGTTGCGACGCCAGGGGGCCGCAGCAGGGCTCCGGCGCAGCAGGGCGCTGCCGGCCGCAACTTGACCAGCTGGTTCATGTCGGCCGCCCTCGGCCACAAGGACTTCATAATGCTGTGTATACAGTGTGCTATGCTATGTCTAAACCACAACCCATTGACGCGCTACAGCGGTTGATAGGGCGCTGCCGGGCCGCACCTTGGCCAGCTGGTTCATGTAGGACGACAGGTCGCCCTCGGCCACGGCGCGGGCGCGGTCGAAGGTGACCACCACGGAGCCGTTGCGGTCCTCGAAGATCTGCGGCGGCGCCGTGTGTGTTGGGCTTAGCGCGTGTGGTGAGTGGGTTCAGGGCCGCAAGCGGCGCCAGGTAAAGCCCTGCGCCTTGCGCCCCAGCCCTGCCGCCAAAGCTGCAGGCAGCCGGTGGGGACCGGCCTGGCCCTCCCACAACCCTTGCTAGCGCCCCCGCGCCGCCCTCCCCTTCCCCTCGCCCTCGTTCGTCGGCCCTGCGCAGCGGCCTCAACCCCCTTCCATCCCTCCCTCCTTCCCTGCCTTCTTCCCTGCCTGCCTCCCTGCTGCCTCCCTGCCCGGCCCACCTGCAGGAACCCCGTGGGCCAGTCCTCGCTCATCTGCCTGCACAGCCGCATCATGACCTCGTCCAGCCGGCCCTTGAGCGCTTTGGCGTAGTCGATGCGGCCGCTGGGGTAGAAGGGGCCCGCCACCACCCTGTGCGCAGTGGGCAGGGGGAGAGACGGCGAGGAGTCAGCAGTGCGGGCCACGGAACACGGGGATTGGAGAGAAGGGAACAACGAAGGTGATGTGGGCACCGCGAGATGGATGGAGGAGATGTCGCTGCCGGCCGGTAGGGGTACAAGAACCGGTGGCGGAGGAGGATATACGGCATGTGAAGTGGGCGATAAGGGTGCAAGGGGCCCTGAACCACCGCCGCCCTGACGGGTTGAGCAGGCGGGCAGGGCGCCGCCGCACGGAGTGCACAGCTGCTTCGCCCGCCCGCACAACCCCGTACGGCACGGTACGGCGGTCACGCGACCTACTTGGATCGCCCCATGTCGGTCTCGGCCAGCATGACGCTGTCGTACATCTCGGCCGGCTCGGGCGCGTACGTAAACTCGGTGAAGGCGGGCGCGCCCTTGGGGGCGGGTGGCATGGAGCGCACCACGAACTCGTCCGGCGCTGTCTGCGCGGCCGGGGGCCGCGGGGCGGGGCGCGAGGGCGCAGGCGCGTGGGCAAGGCAGGGTGAGCGGCAGCATGAGTGCCGTACGTATTGCGTAGGGGGTTATGCGGGGCGGCAGCTGCATGACGTCTGTCTTGTTGTGCCGCAGCGCGGTGCCGTACCTGCGCCAGCTTGTGCTGCAAGCGCTCGAAGCGGCCCTGCAGCCGCACCCTGTCGTACTCGGACGGCAGGTACTCGTACTGCGTGAACATCTGTCGTACAAGGGGGCGTCACGGGAAGCGGCAGCAGTGGGGCGCCATATGATGCGTCAGCCGCAAGCCGTGTGGCCGGATGACGCGCACCGCGCCACTAAACCTATCCTCGCCGCCCAGCCCCAGCCCCAGTCCCCAGCTCCAGGCCCAAGCCCGGCTCAGCCCAACCAGCCGATGCACTCGCCCCACCCAACCGCGCCGATCCGTAACCTACCCAACCCTTAGTCACAAGCCAAACCCGTCCCCGTCCACCAGGCCCCAGGAACCAGACTCACCCCGCTCAGCGGGTGCACTCGCGCCACCTGCTTCTGCCCCACGCTCAGCGGCATGGCCAGTGGCCCGCCCTCCAGGCCGTAGCTGAGGTTGGCCACACGCCCGCGCTCCGTGCCGCCAGCTCGCCGCTCGCGCTGCGCCGCCACCACGAGCTCCTCGTACAGCCGGGTCCTGGGGGGCGGGAGGGGAAGGGGAAGGCAGGGGGTTTCGACACGGTGAGGGGGATAGCTTCGCGTTGAGGCGAGTGTGATTGCAAGGGCGACGAGGGGGAGGGCCGCTGCCGCGGTGAGCTTCTCGCACAGCCCCGCGTGCATGGGGCCGGGCGGTGGTGCGGTCACATGGGAGCAGCGGCATGGGAGTCGGCAGTTGGACGCAGAGGCAAGGGCGCGGTTGGGGCCTGTAAGACGGACGCACGTGCGGAGCGCGCGGACAGGCACGATTCGTTGAGGACGTTGAGCCAGGCGCACCTGAAGTCGGGCGACAGCGCGTCCGGCAGTGAGCGGATGCCGCAGATGTTGGATGTTGACCACACCGTACGCACGTGCTGGCTGGCGGCCTGCGGTTGGGAGTTAAGCGATTTGTGGTTGGGGGCGCGTGCACACTTGGGGCAGTTGCCCAGGCGGCACTTTGGACCCTGGTCGAACCATAAGCTGGCCTGAGGCATAGTCAAGGTATTGTAGCCGACATAAAACGGTCTGTCGTTCAAAGCGACAGTCCTACCTGGTTGCTGTCATTGTCGAGCGGGCCCTTGGGTTGGGACTTGGTTGTGGACAGGTGGTGCGGCGGCGGCGGCGGAGGCGGCCGCGGCGGCGGCGCGGCCGCCGTCGAGCCAGGGCTGCCGTCGCGGCCGCCGGCGGAGCCGGCCCGCCCGGGCGCCGCCGAGACCATGGCCGTGGCTAGGCCGCCTGTGGTGCCCGGCCGCGAGTCCGTGACGGCGGCGCTGGCGGGCCGCGAGTCGTCTGCGTCGTGGGCCCCTGCCGCCTCAGTGGGCCGCCGGGAGTCGTCGGCAAAGCTCTCAAAGGCCTCGCTGTAGGCCTCGCTGGGACGCGGCATGTCGCGGAGCACAGCCGGGGCGAAGGGAGCGGCGAAGCTGGCGTGCCGGGATGCGGCGGCAGAGGCCGGTAGCGCGCTGGCGGGCCTGGAGCCGGCGGCGCTCGCGGCGGCGCCGCTGGCGGGCCGGGAGCCGGCGGCGGGGAGGCCCGGCGAGGTGCTGCCAGGTCGAGACCCCGCTGCCGAACCGGCCGTGACGCTGGCGGGCCTGGAGCCGGCGGCGCTGCTGCGCTCCTCCGCAACGGCCGATAGCCCCGTCCCGGGCCGCGAGCCAGCGTCGCTGTGGGCGCCACCCGCCGCCGATGTGGGTCGGCGAGAGAAGTCGTCGGCCACGCTCTCAAAGGCCTCGCTGTAGGCCTCGCTGGGACGCGGCAGGTCACAGACAGCTGTTGGGGCAGCATAGCCGAGCCCGCTGCCAGGCCTTGAGCCGGCGGCCGAGCCGCCCAACGCGCTAACCGGCCGGGAGCCCCCGGCGGAATCAGCAGGGGAGGTACTGGCTGGCCGCGAGCCAGCAGCAGGCTCGGCAAGGGAGGCGCTGAGGGGCCGCGAGCCGACAGCGGCCTCAGGGGGGAAGGCGCTGACAGGCCGTGAGCCAGCGACGGAGCCGGCCGCGGCGCCACTGGCCGGCCTCGAGCCGGCGGCGCTTGCAGCAGCGCCGCTAGCAGGCCGAGAGCCAGCCGCGGGCTCGACAGGCGCCGCGCTTAGGGGCCGGGGCCCCGCAGCCGAGCCGGCGGCTACGCTTGGCCGTCGCGAGCTGCCCGCACTGCTCCGCTCCTCCGCCACCGCCGGCAGCCCGGTTCCAGGCCGCGAATCAACGGGGCTGTGAGCACCGCCCGCCGCCGATGTGGGTCGGCGGGAATAATCGTCAGCAACGCTCTCAAAGGCCTCCGTGTACGCCTCGCTGGGACGCGGCAGGTCGCGCAGGGCTGCTGCGACCGCGGGAGCGAAGCCGCTGGCGGGCCGAGAGCCCGCTGCCGAGCCTGCCGCAGCGCCGCTGGTAGGCCGGGAGCCGGCCTCGGGCTCCGGTGGTGCAGCACTGGCGGGCCGGGAGCCAGCTGCAGAGCCGGCGGCGATGCTTGCGGGTCTGGAGCCGCCGGCGCTGCTGTGCTCCTCCGCAACGGCCGACAGGCCGGTGCCAGGTCGGGAGCCCACTGGGCTGTGGACACCGCCCGCTGCGGATGTGGGTCGTCGGGAGAATTCGTCAGCCATGCTCTCAAAGGCCTCAGTGTAGGCGTCGCTGGGCCGGGGCAGGTCGCGGGCAGCGGCCACTGGCGCTGGCGTCGTGGTGCTTGCGGGCCGGGAGCCAAGTGCACTGTGGGTGCTGCCGCCACTGGCCGGACGCGAGGAGGAGGGCACGACGGCAGCGCCGCCGCTGGCAGGCCTGGATCCCGCCGCTGAGCCGGCCACACCACCGCTGGCGGGGCGGGAGCCCGCTGCCGACCCCGCGGCAATGGCACTGGCAAGGCGGGAACCAGCGTCGTCGCCGCGAGCGGCGACGCTCGCCGGTCGGGAGCCCGCGGTCGAGCCAGGTGGAGCGACGCTCGCAGGCCTAGATCCAGCCGCAGAGCCCGCGGCGACGCTGGCTGGGCGGGAGCCCGCAACTGAGCCAGAGCCGAGCTCGATGGCCGCAGTGGCGCTCGCGGGCCTGGAGCCGGCCGCGGAGGCGGCGGGGGCGACACTGGCTGGCCGTGAGCCGGCAACGGAGCCGGCGGCGGGATCGGCGGGCGCAGTGCTGAGGGGCCTGGAGCCGGCGGTGGAGCCATCGGCGACGCCGCTCGTCGGCCGTGAGCCGGCAGCCAAGCTGGCCGCAACACTCCGTTCCTCGATGACCGCAGATAGCCCGGTTCCGGGCCGCGAGGTAACGGGGCTTTCAACGCCACCCGCCGCCGATGTGGGTCGGCGGGAGAAGTCGTCGGCCACGCTCTCAAAGGCCTCGCTGTAGGCCTCGCTGGGACGCGGCAGGTTGCGGATGGCTGTCGGGGCAGCATAGCCGAGCCCGCTGCCAGGCCTAGAGCCAGCAGCCGAGCTAGCAGGCTCGGGCTCTTCTGCGCCATCGGCATCGCCGTCCTGCCCGCCGAACGTGCTGGCGTCGTCGTCGGCGGCGCCAGCGTCCTCGCCGCGGTCGACGGGGTCGGTGGTCGCCCCCTCGGCCTCATAGCCGGATCCTGCCGCCTCTGCCGCGACGCTGACGTCCTCCCCGGCGGCTTCCCAGCCGCCGGTGAGGTCCTCTTCATGCGCTGCCGCTGCTGCGTCGTAATCGCCGCCTGTAGCGGGCCCCTCGTCGCCGGCCGCGTCAAAGCCCGCCTCAGCACCGGCTGCCAGCGCATCCGCGTCTGCGCCGCCTTCGCCCGGCTCTTCCCCAGGATCGCAGCCGCCACGAAGGTCCACAGTGTCCTCCTCCTTTGCCGCGAAGGCGGGTTCCTCTACCGGCTCCGCGCCCCCGTCGGCAGGGGCGTCCCCATCGCCGAGGTAGTCCTCGACGACACCGGCATCACCGAGAGCGTCATCCTCCTCCTGAGAAGGTTCCTCCACTGTAGCCACGCCAATGGCGTCGTCTGCCAGTGCTGCAGGCGGCAAGTCCATGGCCAGACGAGCGCCCTAGAGCTACAATATCTACGCTGCAGAGGGATATGTGATGTTCACTGACTGAGCATTCTTGTGGCAAGCTGCGACGTGCGTGCTCGGGCCGATGACCGCATGGTCGCCAGAAGCTGTACCGTTGCTAAGGCGGCACGCGAGCTTTTGATAAGATGACAGCAGACGGCACAGATTGCTGCGTTCTGACCGCGAGTTCAGCGACTGTTCTAAGCGACCAGTTTCGCCTTCATGCGCGACGGAGATGTCTGCAATAACAGTCTATGCTATCAAAATAGTGGACTACCTGAGGCTGCGACGCTGCACGCATGTGAAGACACGATGAAAGCACGAACCCACCATGTCTCGGAGAATGTCCCCACCCCCAGGGTCGCGGCCACGCCGAGGTTGCCATGGGTCATGGCCGACACCTGCCTCACAACGTACAATTCCCAGCTCCCACGCCTGGCGGCCGTGCTGCGGATCATTTGACCTCCGAGCAGCCGGTAAAGCCCCTTTATTTTATGGCTAGCGACTGTCCCAACTCGGAGACACGTAGCTCGCTACAGGCCAGGATCGGCCTTTCCGTCTGTCCGCCGGCCCCTGCAGCACCTGTTCCACGTCGCACTCTTGCCGTCAGGAGGCCTCCTGCTTGCCGTCTCCGTCTCGACCGCCGCATCCAACGGCCACACCAGCAGGCGGCACGTACGACGATGGCACTGTGCACAGCGCCGCACTTCCAACGGTTTCCAACCTCAAACGGCTTGACGCACGTTGGCGAGCCAAAATGCACAGCGGAGTTGCCGTAAACTTTCCCAACCGAAAGTATTGATGTGGTGTGTACAACTTCGCCTTACTTTGCCACACGTTTGGCGTGGTTACTCCGCGCTATCACTCGCTGTTTTCTAGCTGATGGGTGCAACTTTAGTTGTGCCGTAGAGAGGTGTTGATACAACCAGTGTTCGCAACCAGCCACACACGTATGGCGGCAGCCTGCGGCAGGCATCTGTGCTTCTCCTAATTGACGCAAAGTTCCAGCAGCAAGTTTCGGGCGCTGCTGCTGTGCGTTGGCGCAGCGCCCAACCTCCCCATACTTCCACGCGGCGTGTCGGCATCAGCGCAACACACTGCAGGCGGAGAACATAACGGCTGGTGCAGCCTTGCCTTGCCGTTTCCAGCCGGCGGCAAGTCTCAGACAACCGGCGTTTCTGCGACTACTGCACAACACAAGTCGGTCAGCACAGCTCAGTTCCGGAGCTAGCGTTTCCACAGTGTGTGAGTAGTTGCAAGAATCAGAGCCGTGATGCGTTTTGATCTCCGTTTCGTCGCATTTGCGACCTGCTGATTGATTTGCCGCAGTCGGCCTGGTCCCTCATCACCTGCTGGGGTGTTGTGCCAAGCGTTTGAGAACATCCTTTGTTGCCTACAGCTTACGCGGCGCTTTTGGGAATGGTCGCTGCGGCCTCGGGGCAGCGCAAGCAGCTGCTCCTCCTGGCTGCCTGCCTCGCTGCCTCGCTGCTGGGTCCGATGCCTGGCCTTGTAGGTGAGCGCCCCCTCACCCGATGCTCTTTCCCTGCTTGATGTGTGGCTCTGCCTGCGTGCCGCGTACGCCGGCAGCACCACCTCGCCATACAGCCCGTCGCTTCGTTGGAGGCTCTCCTCCACGGGGCAGTGGAGGCGAGCGAGGGCAGTCGTGGCGTCCCAAATCAACCCACGGCACCTTCCGACTGCCGACGGCCAGCGAACGCCGGCTGCCTGCTGCTGCCTCGCTCGTCCCCTTCCCGCGCACAGGCGCCGCCACGCTCTGCCGCACGGCGCCGGCTGGCTACAGCCTGGTCATCGATTACGACGGCCAGCTGCCGGCGGGGACGTCGTACTCGTCGTACCGTGTCACGGGCTACGACGCCAAGCGCGCCGCAGCCGCCGCGTGCGACTACGACGGCGACCTGTGCGGCTTCATGACCGTGCAGGGCGGCACCACCAGCGACAGCGACTACGCCGCCTTCAGCCTGTGGAGCCCCAACACCACACGCACCTTCACGCCGGGCTTGTGTGAGTGCCCTGCCGTGACGTTGGTTGGTGGCTGCCCAAGCAGCAGCCGAGGGAGGCCAACCAAGTGCGGCTGTTGTGGTGCGCGGCTGCTGGCCGCCGGCCATCGGGACTTGCCCGAGGGGTAACGTTGCCGTGCCGTACGGGGCGGCCGCTGCGTGCATGCCGCAGCTCGCACACGCAACCCGCCCGCCTCGCCCCCCGCTGCCTCCCTCCCTCCCGCGCCTTGCCAGGCCTGTACCAGAAGACCACCAACCGGCCGCCCGCGTCACCGCCGCCCCCTCCCACGCCGCCGTCCGGCTCGCCCGCGGGCCCCCGCACCGGCGACGTGCGCTTGGTGGGCGGCCCCCAGGCGGGCTCGGGCCGTCTCGAGGTCTACCACGAGCCCAGCGCCGCGTGGGGCCTGGTCTGGTGAGCACGCAGGGGCGGAGCGAGGGAGGCAGGGGCCCGGGGCGCCCAACAAGGTCGACGTCGCCGGCCACTGCGGCCTGCCTCGCCGCACCCTCGGCCGACGCCCTGCCACTGCGTGACACACGCACGCACGCGCGCACGTCGCCATCGCACCGCTGCCGCCCATCGCGCCCTCCCTCCCGCCCACCCTTGCTTGCCGCACCGCCCACCGCCGCCTCCGGCTGCCGGCGCCCCTCCTCCCTGCCGTGCCGGTACCCGCCGCAGCCAGCCACGGCTCGACAGCGCGCTCACGGGCTCGGTGCTGCCGCCGCTGGGGCGGACCGTGTGTGCGCAGCTGGGGCGCTACGCGCACCCGACGGCCGTGTCGGGCGGCGTGTACAGCTTCCCCCGCAACGCCAGCCTGCCGCCGCTGCCGCTGCTCCTGGTGAGCGTGGGGGCACGGGTGGGATGGGCGGGTACGCGGGTGGCATGCGTGGTATGGGCGGCACGGCTGGGATGGGCGGGACGGGCGGCATGGGCGCGATGGGCGGGTGTGCGGCTGTTGGGATTGGCGGGACGGGCAGCGCCTCGGGGCGGGGAAAGAAACGCCGATGTTGGGGAGAGGGGAGTGCTGGGCCGCCGGCGTGCGTCCGCGCGTGGCCCCACGCGACCTCGCTCGCATGCTGCTGCCGCCTGTGCCCGGCTCTGCGCCCGCCCCTGCTGGACTGCTCTGTGGCGCCCACCCGGACCCCGCCGGCGTGCCTGTGTGAGGATGCGCGCAGAGCAACGTGTCGTGCTCGCTGTACGAACCCGCGCCGCCCATCCTGCGCTGCGCGCACTCGGGTGAGTGAGGCAACGCCGCGCGGGCGCGGACGGACGGAGGGGGCCGCCGTCAGCGCCCGGCGACGGGCTCCTGGCAGCCCTCACATCTCACTTCATTTCTATCTGATACGTCGACAATTTTACTCGGTTAGACTTGATCGACGCAATCGACGAATAAAATACGACGGCCGGCTGGCGGCTGCCAGCCCGACGCACGGCCATCCTACGCAAAGCCCCACTCCCTGACAAGGCAGGCCGCGTCTTGACTAGCTCCTGAAGCGCCCTTGCATGCACGTATGGTACCTGCGGCTGAGTACGTGCGACCACGACCACGCGCCGTACACCGCCGTACAGGCTTCTACGACGTGACCGGCTGCAACGCCACCACCGACATCATCGGCGTGGCCTGCGGGGCGCCCGCACCCAGCCCGCCGCCGCCGCCACCGCCGCCTTCCCCTCCTTACCCCAGTGAGGCACGGCACGAGGGGACCAAGGCAGCCGCGGGAGGCGGGGAGGGGGCGCGCGGCTCGCTTCCATACGGTATATGCGCGGCCTCCTCGTATGTAACTCGACCGACTTCATCGCCTCCAGCGACTCGGAACTCAAGGCCGCGCCGCGCAGTCGCCTCGCGGCTCCGTGTGTGCCCGCACGCGGCAGCCTCCTGGGCCACCACCTGCTGCTGCTTCCGGCCGGCCGCCGGCAGCCTGGTGCAAGGGCCGTCGGTCCCTGCAGCCCGGGCGCTGTGCTCATGTGCAGCCTCCCTCCACAGCCGCCTCACTGCGGCTCCCCCCGGGACCTAGCGGCCGCGGCCCCGGGACCTAGCGGCCGCCCTCATGGCACCTTGCGGCCGCCCTCCCATTCTATCCAAAACCCGCCCGACGGGCGTTCCGGCCCCGGCCGCGCCCTGCGCGCCCAGCCCCTTGTTGCTGGACTGACCGCCCCGCCACACGCCGCCGCTTCACCCTGCCCGCCCATCTTATAACCTGCCGCGCCCCGCGGCCTCCGCACATCCGCACCCCCCGCAGGCCCGCCCCCCAGCCGTCCTCCGCCCCAAGGCGGCGGCGACGTCGTGCCGGGCAGCAACTGCCCCGTCCCGCCCAGCCACTACAACGTGACCGTGGACAAGGTGGGTGCCGGCCGCTACTGAGAGTGAGGGCCGCCATACGGGTACGTAACCATACGGGTACGTAACCATACGGGTACGTAACCATACGGGTGCGTAACCATACGCCGTACGTAACCATACGCATACGTGTTGCTGCATCGAGCTGAGGCCGCGATGGCGCTAGCCACCCAGCCAGCCTTTGTCCGCTCGCCTGCTGCCCGCTCATCCCCCGCGCCACCCGCGCCCGCGCACCTCGCCCACACCCCCGACCTGCCCGCCCCCAACACGCGACAGATCATACTAGATGGCGTGTGGCTCAAAATGCTCGCGCCCAGCTTCGTGTCTGCGCTGGCATTCTGCGACGCCACGCCACAGTGCCTTGGCTTCTCCGCGCAATTGAGGTCTGGGCGCACCGGGGCGGGCAGGGTTGGGTGCGAGCGCACGCAGCGCTGGGGGCCGGCAGCGACCAGGGGACCACGATATGGGGGGGCGGGGGGGGCGGGACACACACGCACACGCGGTCTTGTGCATGGTGCGCCGTGGTGCGCTGCGCGCGGGCGCTCGGGCTCGCACCCTTGACTGCCTGGCCGTGTCCCGTCGTGCCCTGGGGGGACTAAGGGCCCCCTCCCCGTCCCTCCCCGTCCCCGCCGCGCGCCCTCCCCCGCCCTGCAGGGGCGGCTACTACGGCACTCGCGAGACCTACACCGTCCAGAACGCGAGCGTTGTCGACCCCTTGTTCAGCAAACAAAACGGATGCAGCTATGTGAGACGGCGGACGGGCGGGCGGGCGGCGGGGTCGGGCGGGGCCCGGCATCCCCACCCCCGCACAAAACCTCGCACGTACCCGCGTACGAACTTCCGTACATACATTCGCACACAGCCTCGTCGGTGCGAAGAAGCCGATGGGTGGTGCAAGCTAGCTGCTGCCCGTGTAGTCGCCGGCTCCACGTGCTGTTGGGCCACGCACGGCCCGCCACGGCTTGCTTGCTCGCCCCATCCCCGCCTGCCTACCTGCCCGCCCGCCCCGCACATACACCGCCACGCGCCTGATGAACCCCGCCCGACCTGCCCTTCGCGCTGACGTATGTCTCACGCACGGCAGTACAAGATCGCGCAAGCCTACGCGAGCGCGCCGCCGCCTCCCGGCGCCGTGCCGCCGGGCTCGGTGCGGCTGGCGGCTGGCGCCTCGAGCAAGCCGTACTCGGGGCGTGTGGAGGTGATGGGCCCCAACGGCACCTGGGGCACCGTGTGGTGAGGGGTCACGCAGGAAGGGCTGGAGGAAGGGGGTACCGACATACCGACATTTCCTTGCATCCTGCCCGAGCAGCGGTGCGCCAGGCGCCAGGCTAGCTGGGTTTACAGCGGCCGTGCCGCGGCCTGCGCCATGGCTGGCACGGATGCGCTGCTTACTCAGCCGGGCACAGGAATGGGCTACAGCTGGCGCAAGCGTTGCAACTACTGTGGGCGCGGCGACGACTGGCAGGCGGGCACGGCCACGCACCCAGCCCCTGCTGCACCCAGCCGCCGCTGCGCCTTCATCTTGTGCATGCTAGCTAGTGGAGTGACCTCGCCGCCCTGCGCGGCCTGAATACCGCCGTTGCATCAAAGGCCCCCCCGCCGCCCCTCCGCGAGCATATCTCTAACCCGCCCACGCTCTTGCGCGGCTTGGCCCCTGCTGCTGCCCGTCTGCTTGGCCCCTGCTGCATCCCGTCGTCGCGTCTTACCCCCTGCTGCTCGCTGCTACGCACTACTGCTGCCCCCTGCTGCTGCCCCCTTGCTCGCTGCTGCCCTCGCTCCAGCGGCGTGCCCTACCTGCTGTCCACCGACCTGTACAGCAGCGACGGTCCCGGCTGGGCTCCCTACTGGTGCCGCCAGGCGGGCCTGGACTGGGACTACAGCTCGCGTGTGTTTGCCTTCGACGAGCCGACGCAGGGCGACAACGCCACGACGCCAATTCTGCTGGTGCGCTTGCCGTACCGCCGTACGGTCTCACGCCATACATGCGCACGTGCGGCGGTTGGCCAACCCACCCACGGACACGCATGTACGCCCTTGCGAGCGCCATTATCGCCCCGGCAGGAGGGCAGGGTGTACATGCGTGTCAACCACACAACCCGGCGTCCGCACGTGCTCACACCCGTGCATGGTGCTGGCACGGGCTCACACCCTTGCCGCGCGCCACCGGGGCGGTGCGTGGCGGTCCCAGCAACCAGCAGCCCGGCCCAGGGGTCGCTTTGGCATGGCGCAAGCGCCCAGCCCTGCATGCTTGTCTCGCTGAAGCCAGGCACAGCGAGCAGCCCTGACAGCGGCCCCGCCTCCTGCCTGCTCTGTGTGCCACGCCCCTGTTCGTCCCTGTCGCTCTCTGCTGCCGCTCGGTCGCTCGGCAGGGCGACGTCACAGTTCTGTGCCCCTACCTAGACATGGAGGCACTGATGATACTGCAGCCGGGCGAAGACCGGTATTACTACAATACCCAGCAGGAAAGGCCGGACCTGCGCTACTGCTACCTGGGTGAGACGTACACGTCTTGCTTCTATGATGTACGTCACACTACAATAATGTCACAGTGGCCAGCCATTGCAAGTGAATAAATGCTGCCGAATGTCTGTACGTATTCTGCGGCCTTGGCTCCTCGCTCGCTTGGGAGGCAGAGCAGCCTCACAGTAAGCGATACATTGATTGATTGTGATTGTCGGTGTACGGTTTAGTGTACGGCATCATGTGTGCCATGGCTGGCCAGAGCAACCGTTTCCGTGCCACGACCGCGGGTTAGACCCCGTCTGCCCCCGCGCCGCTCATGGCAAGGGCCCTTCGGGCTCCGACCGATCGAGCCTAGCAAGCGCTGCTGGGCCCTCCCAAGTCCCCTGTGGGGTCATCTAAGCCTGCCGCCGGTACGGCACGGGTACGGCGGGGCACGCGCGCCCAACACCCTCCGGTGGCCCACATCCGGCGCCGGAAAATTTCAGCGGGGGCCACAACCGTCAGGGCCCCGGCCAGTTTGTCGAAACCTGCATGCCGCACCGGCATGCCGATCGCCAGCGCAGGTGGTGCACGCACACACGCACACGCGGGGCGTACATGACGGCAACTCCCGCACCGAGCTTGCCGGGCGCGCATAGTCGCACACAACCAAGCCGCGCATCCGTTCGCTGTTTGCTTGACACACTGGCTCATGGGACGGCCCGCCTACGGAATGTGGTCGTGCCGGGACCCGCTTGCGTGTGCGGCCCTGTGGTGCGTTCGTTCGTTGCTTGTGCCGGGCAAGCGGCAACTAACGGCGGGGTCGCGTGCCGTACCGAGCCCTCCTAGATAGAGGTGCACACGCCAGGTAGGCTGCTGCGCAGAACAGACTGGAGTTCCATCGTGGTCGTAGACCCCGGATGCCCCGTCCCTAAAACCCTACTAGGCCGCCTTGTAACCCACCTGGGCCGCCCCATTCCTCGCCGCGGCCCTCCCGCCCTGCCCACGCAATCGCTTCCCCGGCGCGGTTGCCGTTCTGCCCGGGGCCGCACACTCACCCTTTTCCAGCCTCCCCCGCCCAACTTACGGCAAAACAGCTGCATTTACAGCTGTGTCAAACTTCACATCGAGCGATGCCCAGTTTGATCTGTGCGTTATTTTATTTTCCGCCCCCCTGCCCCACCCCGCCATCCCCCCTCCCCCCTCCCCCAGACTGGGGCAACGTGGGCAACTGCACACACCGCTGGGACCTGGGGCTGCAGGTGGGGTGGGTGATGAGTTGGAAACGGGGAAGAAGAAGGATTTGTTACAGGGTGTGTGCTGGGAGGGGCTGGAAGACAAAGCAACCAGCAAGCGTACGTACCGGACCCATGACCCCCCGGGACATACACCGGAAGGCACCCGAGCCGCAGCTGAGCGATGCCAGACAGCGTTAAGCCAAGGATGCAAACCGCAATCAAATGTTGCTTGTGCAATCTGTGGCGTGGCGTGGGTCTTGAGCGGGCTTGCTCACTTGTCAGATCCCCGAGACAGCCGAGATGGCGCTTGGCCTACTTGGCCCACCTCATTGCGCGCCGGGACCGAGTCGGAAACCTGCTGCTAGCTGTTGAACAAACAGCCTGCAGCTCTGCGCGCGCTCCCGCGCCAAACGATAGCGTCTGCCAGGCAGGCGGGGCCAGGCGCTGCGGCAGCGCCCCGCCAGAGCCAATTAAGCTAATCAAGAAACTAGCTGTAGCTCTGCCGCCTCATGCTGCGGCCGAAGTATGTGCCGTCGGGTGCTACACCCGGCTGCCATGCCGCGACACTGTATGCCGTCGCAGTGCGCTACCCCTGAGCCTCCATCGCCGCCGCCGTCACCGCCATGGCCGCCGCTTTACGACTCTTCGTACAGTGGCTACCACTATGGAGTACGTCGCTCGCCGCCCCGGCCGCCCGGGTCTACCGTGCTCAAGACCGGAAGCACCGGGTGAGTCGAGTCGTCCCAGCGGGGGCGGGACGTTGTCGTTATTATGACTACTGTTATAACTATTGTTGTTTCTATTATGATTACTGTTGTTATTATTGTTACAAGTACTATTATTATTCGGGAATCGTGGGACCTCATGATGGCCTCCTTGTGCGGGTCACACACCTGCTGGCGCTGTGACGCGGGTGCTGAAACGAGCGATGTCAGCTACATGTGTTTAACCACGTGTTAGTTGTTGACTCGCTCGCCCCCACGGCAGCTGGCAGCAGCAGCCGGCTGGCCGGCCACGCCACCCAATGATTACATGCATGCATGTCTGCACGGCGCGGCGTCGTCGTTGCGCCGGGCGCTTGCGCCATGCAATGCGGCAGCCGCGCGGTTGTCTTTCACCAGCGAGCGCGGAGAACTTGATGCGCCATCCTATCGCAACAGCACTCGCATACATTATTGACGTACTTTGCAACACGTATGCACGCGTGCCTCCCGCCGGTCACCAATGCATGGCCCCCATGCCGTCACCTTACTTGCGACGCAGGTGGTTCCTCTTCGTCGCGGGGGCCACCAGCTGCCTGGCGGCCCTGGCGGTGGCGGCGCTGGCCGTCACACGCAGCCGCAAGACCACATGGGCTACGGTGCTGCTGGGGTCGCTGGACGTGTTCAGGTAGCCGTTGTGTTCTAGCTAGTCGATGGATTTACTTGATAGAGCCTGTTACGCTGTATTGCTCGTTGACACATCGATATATCCTTGCTTTGAAAGGAGACGATGGCTGTGTTGAGGTGCGCGCGGCGGCGAGGAGGGCGCATGTGGGGAAGGAAGGACGTCCGGCATTGCTGTTTCACAACTGGCCCCCGCATGCACCGTTGGGCCCGCCTCGCTCCCTACCTCCCGCCCTTGCCTTCCTGATGCCCCGTCGCACGCCCACGCAGCGACGCGCTCTACGTGCTCACCGCCTCCTTTGCCGAAGTCTTCCTCCGGTGGCTGGTGCTCGGCTTCATAATGGTGCAGGTGGGCGCACTGGCTATATCGGTTTATTTTCATCGTCGACGTCGTCTTATTACATTCGTTGTGCTTTGCTTGTAAGCAAAACGCGACACATCATGGTACAGGTGCGTGGGCGGGCGCGTGGGGCTAACCTGGCCGCAACAACCTGCTTCACGCCAAAGAAAACCAGTGGTGGTGGGGGGGGGGGGCTGGATCCTGGATGTCGCAACACGCACCCTGCGTGCTGCAGGCCCCACATCCGAAGGTAGACCCATCCACACATACACGCACGGTAGCTAGCACGGTCGCGTGCGGGCTCGTCCCTTTGTTCAGTAATTGACACGACTGGACCTGACTTTGTGTGTATGTGCCATGGCGGGGAAGCCGCCCTGCGCACGTACGGTATGTACGGCATGTACGGTACGCACATCACATAAGGCGGTACGCGCGTACGTACGGTACGGTACGTAGGGTACGTGGCACGGCACGCGCTGCTGATGCGCATGGAGTCCTGCGCGCCCCTCTGTCCCATGCATGCTGCATGCAGCTGCTGCCGTTCCTGGCGACGGACGCGGTGGGGCCGTGGGTGATGGTGCCCTGGCAGAGCGCGCGGTGGGTCTTGTCTGTGTCGCTGACCTGGCACGTCAAGATGGTAAAGGCGCTCAAGCCGGGTGCGTGCGGGGCTGGGCGGGGCCGGGAGGGGCTGGGCGGGTCCGGGCGCGGAGTAGGTGGATAGCTGGATGGAGGAGGGGCACATCCGAACTAGCTTGCAGGCTGATGAGCTAGCCAGCTGCCCAGCCCCTCCCGCCCGGCCCCTCCCGGCCCCTCCTCCTGCAATGTGCATGCAATATCAATGCAGTCACGTTTTCGCAGGTTATAGATGTTCCTCCTTTGACTTCGTTCTAGCTTGTAATAAGCATGCAAGCATGTGCCTACCAGCTAGGCAGGGGCAGGGCCACGGAGGACCCCATGCTCGCTGCTACAAACACACACCACGCCACGCCGCGCGCGCATTACAGTGCGTGGGGCCGCACGCTCGCCCAGATGCGCCTGCACCCCATCGCTGCACCTGTGGCATCTTCCTCTGTCCGCCCACGTCACCCGCCGGCTGGCCCCGCCCCTCCTGCGCTGCAGAGTCGCTCGTCAACCTGCTGCTCATCTTCTTCGGCTACATCTTCCTCATGGTGCACGGCATCCTAGCCGGCGCCGCGCTGATCACGGTCGCCCTCTACACGCTCATCCCCACCGCGGCCGGCCTGCTGGCGGTGCTGTTCGGGCGCTGGGCGTGGCTGCCGCTGCGCGCCCTGCTCAAGGCCGCGGCCTGGGCCCTGAGCGGCCTGGCTCAGGCGGTGGCGGACCAGCAGACGCCCGGCGGCAAGGCAGCCATGGGTGCGTAGCTGGGGTAGCACAGGCGGCTGGGGTAGCATAGGCGGCTGGCTGGGGTAGCTGGGGCCATGGACGTTAGTTCGTGGGTTGGCACTGCTGTTCGTTGCGTTGATGACCAGCCAGCCAGTGTTGCTCGGCGCCATGCTGACGCGCATGCGTACGTGTGGCATGCATGTGCTCGTCAGCTGGCGGCTCGGCTCGGATCGGCTAGGGTGATGACTTCGCCACGTTCGTTTCCGCTTGTTCGCCGCCATCCATACGAACGAAGCTGCGTGCGGTTGCGCCGTTCCCGCCGCCAGGCCTGGCCGCCGCCCTGGGCTCGGTGCTGGTGGTGGCTCTGACCGCCGGCGGCATGCTGCTGCTGCCCATGGCGGGCCTGATGGCGGCGCTGGTCGTGCTGGCGGTGGGCTGCGTCATGGTGCTGACCAAGATCTACGTCATCGACGCCTGCCGCCTGACGTGGCAGCGCACCTGGCTGGGCGCCGAGCTGGCCTCGCAGCTGACCAAGCCCTGCCAGGCCACCACAAACTACCTCATCCTGTGGTGAGCCAGCGAGCCGTGAAGGCTCGCTAGGTGGGCCTTAGTGAGCCCCGGTGGCCAGGGGGGAGGGGG
>BDDC01000206.1:72233-87250 GCA_001662425.1 Chlamydomonas sphaeroides | reverse complement strand
TGGGTGGGTGGGTGGGTGGGTGGGTGGGTGGGTGGGTGGGTCCACCCGCAAGCGGCTGGGACGGCTGCGACCAGCATGCGGCCGAACGAGGTGGCGATTAGCATCGTGCCGTGCTGCCGCGCCCAGCGTCGGTCGTGCAACCTGTGATAGTTGCCACGTGCTTTTCTGTGCCGTGATGTGATGTGATGTGGTGTGATGTGACGTGACGTGATGTGGTGTGATGTGATGTGCAGATGCGTAGTGGTTGCCCAAGCAAGTGGCAGCAGGGGTGGACGCCTGGGCGCCCGCGGGTGCTGCATAAACACGCGCCAGCCCCGCGCCGCCGCGCCCGTTGTTTTGATGTCATGGCGCAGACGTGGCTTGTGTGCTGCAGGGTGCTACTGCCTGCTAATCTCCCGGCTGTTGCTGTGTAGGTGGTGCGCGACGGCGCTCGTCGGGGGCTAAGGCTTATGAGCACATGGGCGGCCCGTGGACTGGATTGCGGCCCTGGCGTGCACTGTGGCGGGTGTCAGACCTGTGGTGCTGCAAGCTGCCGCGGCCACACCGCCTGCAAAACGCTGCATGTGCATTCATCTTCTGTACAACCACCTGAGCCGCGCCGGCGGCTGGCGTAGTGCTGGCATGTGTTTGCGCCCCTGTGCTCTTCTGCGCCGTGCTGTGCTGTGATATGTATGATGTGATGTGATGTGCATGGATGGCGGCAGGGGCAGTATTGTACAATTGCTTGCATGCTGAGCGCGTCATTGTGTAGCGTGGGTGTGAGGCGTGATGTGGGCGGCGTGATTAGTGCGCAGTGCTGTGCTGTGCTGTGCTGTGCTGTGCTGAACTGTGCTGTGCTGTGCTGTGCTGTGCTGTCCGAGACGTGTGGCGTGCTAGCCAAATCGCGTACTGTGCCGACTGCGTGTGCACAGCGTGCGGCGTGCAGGGTGTGTGCTTGCTGCCGCCGACGCGGCACCCTGGCGCCTTGTCTCGGTGCTGTCTTCTGTGGCGAGCCTGGGCAAGCCAGGGCCGCGCTGTGGGCTTTCGGCGGGGCACATGAGTACGGCACATGAGCACGGCACAGTATGGCGCGCGGCCGCGTGGCCGATGCCGCTACGGCCAGGCGGACGAAGATGGCTAAATGTCGGATACTGTGAACAGGAGGCCTCCTAATCGTGGTTGAGGCTGGGCGCGGCACCATCCCCGATGGCCAGTCGATGGCTGGCTGGCTGGTGCGGTGGCGGGTGCGGTGTGGCTGCAGGAGTCGATACGGCAGCTCGGCAGGCGCGGGGCACGGTGTGGCCGGGTGCGCCGTGGCTGGCACGAGGCTGTGTAGCGGGTGCGGCATGGGAGGTAGTAGATGTGGCAGGCATGGGTAGGGCTGCAGTAGCGTGTCTGGTTGGAGCGGGCGCGGTCTTGTCGGGGAGGTCGCTGGCACCTGGCATGCACACGCTGGCGTGGCGTGCGGCAGTAAGCTCGATGCAGCGACGCAAAACATGAGGTCGGCTGCGTGAGTTACTCTCTTCAGGTAGGGGCCGGCGTGTTGCAGGTGGCGGGGCAGCAGGCCGAGAGCCGTTGCATGCCTCTCGCGTCTCGCGGAACGGCCGGAGGGCAGGGTGGGGGACCTGGCGACGGCGGGCTGTTGAATGTTGACGCTGGGGTGTGACCTCCATGACGGCTGCGTACGTGCTGCCGTACGCTGTTGCTGGTCGTACGCTACGGCCGTAGCACGACGGTTAGCAGCATGGCATAGCAGTGAGCGCGCGAGCGCGGCCCTGTAACATTCATTGATCCGGTCGACCCCTGCCGGCCCGCAGCCTGCATGCGGTTCCCGTTGGCGCCATGGGACCCCGTCCGTGTCCTCCCTGCTAAGAAGTATCCCGCCTGGCAATGAGCTCCACCGCTTCCCAACAGCCCACTGGCGAGTTACCCGGGTCCCCTCCCAAGGCACCGAGAAGACCTCGTTATTGGCATCGTCCTTCTGTTTTACCTCGGCAGCACCCAGCCGCGACCTGCCCGCTTGCCGCCCACGACGCGGCTGCCACACGCGGCGGAGCACGCACACGTGCTGCCAGCCGTCGTGATACGGCCGTAGCGTACGACCAGCAACGACGTACGGCAGCACGTACCCAGCCGACATGGACGAGGGCGTGTGTGGCGGCGGCCGTGCGATACCTGCCTCAGGGCTCGGGCTTTCCCATCATAACCATAGTGCAGATCACGGGCTCGAGTTGCGTGCGTGGGTCTGCGCACGTGCATCCAAGTGGTGGGAGCGGAGGGCTAAGGGGGGCTGCGGCCAATAATTTCCACACTGGTTCAACGAGTAAGGGGGACTGGAGCGTGTGCCTGCCTGGGGCCCGCCGCTATCCTAGCGGTCGTGCGTCTTAGAGCCAAGGGAGCTCTGCCTCCTGCCGCGGCCCCTTGCTCACTGTAACTCAAGTTCCCCCCCTTCTTTCCCAAGGCGCTGTGGCGCTTGAAAGAAAGGCGGGATCCGGCACTGCCCAGGTTAAGGCTTGGGGCTTGGCAAAAGGAATAATGCCCACGCGACCACCCGCGCCCCGCCGTCCCTCCCCTTCGATACACACGCGCGGCACAGGCTTGGGCGCAGGCCGCGCCGCGGCAAGGCCGCGGCAAGGCGACGGGCCAGCGGGGAGGACAACGGATGCGCCCGGATGTGATTACCCGTGAAGGCGGACGACGCGTACGGCTCAGTTGCTGGGCTGGGCTCGGAGCTAGTCTAGGGGACTGCACTAACAGGGAGGGCGGTGATGGAGGGTTGTGGTGGCTCCGATGTAAACACGCCATGCGTGGCTCTCATAGGCTCGCCCTGGCAGCCGAGAAGCTGCGCCTACGGAGCTAACGAACGAGTCCAGAGCGTTGATGCGAAGGCACACAGGCGCTTCGTGCAAGTCTTGCCTACAGGCTAAGGAATTGTCTACTCACAGCAAGCGTATGGCACGCATGCCATGATCAGCAACGGGGCGTGCGTTCGCGGTTGCGGGTGGGAACTCCAGGTGGCTGGCTGGTCCATGCCCGTGTCCTTACCGCAGGTTTCCCCAGGTGACATCCTGCAGATGCGGCAGCATGGAGACTGCTTCCATGCGCTGTAGGTCTGTTTATCAAGGCTGTGAAGGCTGTTCGCGCGCGTTCGGGTGCCTTCGGGACGCGACATATAATATATGCGGCCAACACGAGGTACGTCAAGTGTTGTTACAGTATGTGCAGCAACGCCTAGCGCAGCAGATGACATGATTGCGCGATGGCGCGCGACAAATGCGCGACTGTTCACTACTCGAACTTGTAAGTTTCACCAACCGCAGACGCGCTGCCCAGCACCAGGGAATATCGACAACCCAAACGCAGAGTACGCTACAAAATAGTTTTGGGAAGCGTGACGTAGCCCGTAGGAAGGTGTCGCCAGGAACCTGTACCACAGCACAAGTGCGTCAGGAGAAAGTTCGCTCGAGGGGCTTTCCAAAAGACAACTACATGCTCGTCTCTGTTAATCAAAGTTATATGCTTTCTGCGCCTTGCCACACGAGAAGAGCGAATTGACTCAGCACACGCACAACCACTGTCATACCCGCGGTGCAGGCCATGTCAGCGGACAAGGAGGCACTTGAGGCTTCATGGACGCTGATGGCTCTAGGGGTGGCAAGCCCACGCCCTGCGCGAGGTGGCTGTGAGAAGCAGCGAAGGAGCTCGCACGGGAGCGACGTTTGCCCGGCGCTCGCAGTCACAGCGTGAGAATAAGGGCCGTCTCTGAAGCCTTGCGTAGCGCACGGGCAAATGCCCGCCTCTGTGTTTACGCGATTACATCGCAATTGCCACTACGAACATCCGTCAACGCTTGGTATGACGCACGCATATCTTCATCGCTGTCAACAGGATTGGCGAGCACGGTCGTGCGTGGCCACTGGGCTTCGGCAACGCACTGTCCGACTCTCGTCGTGAGTCCCACGCACGTGCCTCTTCGCATATCGCGGCTGCGCTGCAGCAAAGCAGCCGTCATACATCATCATTCATCAGCAAAGGCAGCGAGTCCTCGGGCATTGCGACCGTCAACCGCGGTGTGGTGACGACACCCATCGCAGCTTCCAGTCTGTGCGCGTCGCTGCGTCGCAGCCACAGCCTAGAGACCGAGGAACCCTGCGCTAAGCGCCGGCGCACCAGCGATGGCACCTCCTCCCCAGTGTCTGCGAACTCGCCCGGTACTGCGAAGTCCGACAGCTGCCGCGCGGAGCCAGGAGCCGCTGCGCAGGAGCGCAGGCTTCAGCTCCTGAAGGCCCTTCGCGGCAGCCTGCCCACAGGTACGTCTCCAAATCCTCTGGTGTAGCTGGTTTTTGGGGTACTGGTTTCAGCGTACTCGGCATTCCGTGACAGTCCAGATGAGGCCACTCTACCGTGCTTTCACCAACACAGGCGCAGCCATCCGTGAGCTGCTTCCCATCGCCGACGGCTTTGTGGGAGTGCTCTACAGCCCCGCGCCGTCCGGTGGCCAGGGCGGCGGTGCGCCGGCCTCGCCTGCCCCCGCCGGCGGCGACGGGCCCGTCGGTGCGGCCCTGTGGGGCGTGAGCCTCCCCGGCACGGCCGCGCCGCCGCCGCCCCAAGCAGCCGCCGCCGCCTCAGTCCCGTCCTCCGTTAGCTGCTGGCTGCAAGACCTGGGCGTCTTCAGCAGCAGCGATGACGCCACGCAGCTGCTCTCGCGGCTGCCAGCCCTGATGCGCCTCCGACAGCGGCGGCAGGTGGCGGCGAGCGCACAGCGTCTGGCGGCGGCAGGCAGCGCGCCGCCGCCGCTGAGGCCAGCAGCCAGCGCCGGTGCCGCCTATCAGCTAGGGAAGGCGGCCTCCGCCCCTGCCGCCCACCCCGCTCCTCCCCTCTACCCGCCCTGCGACAGCCCGTTCTCGCCTCCCACGGACCCCCGCCTGCGCGTCCGCGGCCTGGCGCCTCCCCAGCCCCTGCCGCAGCCCTCGGCTGCTCGCCAGCCTGCGCGCCTGTTGCAGAATGGCCTCCTCCAGCTCGACCGCACGGCCACAGCGCTCCTGCCCAACCCCCGGGCCACCGTGCTCCTTAGTTCCTTCACGTTGCGGGAGGCAACCATGCAGCCGCCCCGGCCCAAGCTGACTCCTTCGGCCGCAGCCTCAAGGGCCATGCTGCCGCCGCGCCTGCTGTCGGCGCCGCCGCCGCTGCAGCCACCGCTTCGACTGACGGACGGCGGCCAGCGGCGGTCATGGGGCGGTGGGCCCTCACAGCCGCTGGAGCCGGCGCTTCCTCTCAGGTGTGTGCATGTGCGAAGTGGATTCCGCGCTGGGCCCTGCGGATGACGCCATCAGCTATGTGCGGCTGGTTGACCAAACACGTGCAGCCCCATCCCGACCCAGCCCCGCCTACCCATGCCGGCGCGCTCCCTCGACCACCCGACCGTCGCGCCCCCTGGCACCCTAGCACGCGCCACCGCCACCCATGTCATGACTCCACTCGACCACCCCGCTCGCCTTGCCCCTCGGCCGCAGGTGGCGCGTGCTTTCCGCCGCGCACTGACGGCGGCCGCGGCCTCGAACCCCGGCGTGGCCGCTGCCACCGCCGCCGCCGCCGCTCTACGCTCCGGTGCTGCACGACGGCGGCGCGGCCGCCAGCGTGCATGGCGACGTCGGCACTGCACGCGACCGTCGACTGATGCGCTGCAAAAAATCCCGGTGTGTGGGTGCGCTGCTGGGCGTGTGCCCGCGCAGGGCGTTGTGAGGCGTGTGGCTCCCCGCATGTGCGGGGGACGCGCTGCACCGCAGCAGTGCGACGTGTTTTCTGGTGACCCTTCTGATGTGGGTCGGCTTGCTTGGACGCTTTCATGGTTGGATTTGCTGCCGCCGGCTCCGCAGCCGTTGCGTCGCAGCCATTCTTTACTAGCAGTGTGCAGGGCGGGCGTGCTGCGGCACGTACGAGAGGGGCGGTGCGTTCGCCTCGGCGGCATTTCATGGTCTGGACCTGGATGGTGTCTGAGCGGCGCTGTTGCGAGGTCAGGGATCTGGATCTGGCACCTGGCCAAGATCCGCATAGCCACGGCCTTCGCGCCTGCAGCGCCCAACGCACATACAGCACGGCACAAAGGAGCTTACGTTTGACGGGGGGCTTCGGCAGTGGGATGGGAAAGTGTTCGTGCGGGGGCAGTTGCTCGCGTGGCGGGGGCGTGTGGCGCGGTGCGCGTGCCGGGCTCCACTATTGCGCTGGCGGCCCGACCCCGGTGGGGCCTGTGCTGTCGCGTGGCTCGTGAGAGGCGGTCGACGCAATCAAACGGACGAGACTGCCTCCCTGCACAGTTTAGGGCTGGCTTGGATGCAATGCTGCTTTCACCAAAACCAGACCCAAGACAGCACCTGCGGGTGAGGCGTGCCTGCTCTGTGCTCTCGTGATGGGGCGTGCGCGGGGTTCGTGGGGTGCCCGCTGGGCTGTTGGTCGCTGCTGGGATACGGCCTTGTGCCTGTGTGTGCGTGTGTGGTGGTGCGGTGAGGAAGTGAGTTGCGGCGGCGTGGCTTGGTCCCTCGGGGGGTACTGTCGACAAGCGCTGTCGACATGGGCATGTGGGCGCGGGTTCGACGGCGTGGCCTTGGTGCTTGGTCGTGTGCTGGTGTGGGGCTGGACTCCCGGCGGTGGGCTGAGGTGAGGCAGCGTTCGAGGTCCGAGGCATGCGACCAACACGGCGGAGGAAGGATGTGTGGTTAGTTGTTGATGTGGGGATGCGGCCGCGGCAGGCGGCTCCGACTCGTACTCTTTGGGGGTGGCTACTGCACATTGCGCATTGGGGCCACGATGCGTGTTCATTTCTAGGTATGCAAGAGCGTTTGTGTTGAACTTTTAGAGCCGAAATACAGTACCACCCCGTTTTGTGTGTGTGTGTGTGTGTGTGTGTTGCCGCGCCCAGTGGGTGCGGCGGAGCGGCGGGATATGCGCCCGCGAAGCTGCCGTGATGGCGGCGGTGGCGGCTGCGCGTTGTGTGTGCGCGCGTGTGTGTATGATGGCCCATTTCAACGTAGATAGCACGGCCAACTTGGGCTCATAAAGAAAGGAGTTGTGGGGTTCTGGGTCGGCTGCGCGGCATTTTGGAGGCTCTGACTTGTGTCGGCTTACTGAGCCCGCTCGAGTGCCAGCCGAGCTCAAGCGATAGCGCCTCGCCTCGTGCATTGGCTATCGTGACACGTGAGGTGACTCATAGGCACGTGAGGTTTTGCAAAGCTGATGCGGCCGGCGCGCTGCGCTGTGCAACGGCGGGGTTTCTGGATGGGTCGACGCACATAAAGTGAGGGCGAGGGGTCGTACGCTACACTTGGTGGCGGCCCCGAATGAGGCTATCACGAATCGACTGCGACTATTTATGCCCTGACGGACGAGCTCTTTAGGGGCGGCTGTCCGTGTCAGCGATGCGGGCGACGGCAGGCGGGGACATGCTTGGCCGATTGAGGATGAGATGCGATCCTCTTGCAGACTGGCCGAGTCCGGCGAGAACTGGGCATGCCTGAAGGTGTGTGAAAATCCTTTCCGGTCTTTAGGGGCAACGATGTAGGCCTACCTGGCGTTTTGTCTGTTGCGAAGTGGTGCCTGTGGGCAGCGACTAAGGCTGATCTGGCTTGGCGCACGCATCCTCTCCCTATACCGCGCTGTTTCTGTGCGCCGGCAAGGGTAATGCCAGCCTGGCGGGGGAGCTGCTGCGACCGGCATCAGAGCATCGGCGGAGAGCATGTTGGTGAAGTAATGCACGCTTCTGACGTTATCCCACTGGTTGTCGGCAGAAAGTGAGCTGTGTGCGTGCCCTCATGTCCCCTTTGTCTAGCACTGGAGCACGAAGCTGAGCGTTGTACAATAAGGAGGAATTGCGATGCATGGCAAAGTGCGCCCCTGCGTTTCTGGGCTTAAAGGCTTGGAGGGCTAGCCCTCGCCGCTGTGGATCCTACTTGTAAGATGCATGGGCGGGCTGCCCCAGGTTGTCGTCACGATCGAGCCTTCCGGAAGCGGGCCACAAGGGGACGGGCGGGGCTCCGAAGGGCGCTGACACGGGTATCACGGGTTCGGCTGGTAACGCTGCCCTCACGCCTTGGTCGGCAGCTCTGCTAGGCGTCGGCACCGCACTGCGCACGCTGTTCACCGCTGCTGCGTAACGCTGTATGGCGCGTCTCGAGCGCGCCTAAAGCGCATTTGCTTGACTCTGCTACGGGTGATGGCGACTATGCGAGCAACACTGCTGCTGCACCGAGACGGTAGCGACGCAGCGTGCGCGGAGAACGCGAGTGCGACGCAGGAGCAGAACAACGACGCGTCCACGGAACCCAGCAGCAGCGACGAGCAGGAGCCCTTGCTGACACAGCCTGCAGAAGTCCGGGGCGAGCAGGTCACCGAGGCGCCAGAATGCGCGCCGCCGCATTCCGATAACCCGCACGCGGTGTTCTCCGACCTCGTCTACAAACGCTTCAGGTGCTCAAAAATTGTGCTTTGCTGTCGCGCCTCGAGCCTGTTTCGCGCCTGTCCAGCTTCTTCGGGATGCATGCCGAGCCTTCACCCGACGTCCCACCCCTTGCTGCGAACCCGCTCCGCCCGCACAGCCTACCGGCCTACTGCCTGCCCATCATTCGCACACCCGAGTTCAACCGCCTGAAGCACCTGCGCCAGCTGGCCATGGTCGCGGAGGCGGGCTTCCCGTCCGCCAATCACACGCGCCTCGACCACTCGCTCGGCGTGGCTCGGCAGGTGGGGAGCCAGCGCAGCTCCAGCTCGCGGCCCCTGGCACGCCAGCTCTCCCCCCCGGCTGCGTGACGTAGCCTCCTGCGCTACCGTCGCCTGTCTCGCACACGAAGCGGCTGTGATGATGATGCCGGGCGGATGCCCTGGATCGGCTCGAGCACATCGCACGTCTGTGCCCCTCTGCCAACCCCGATCCCTCGTTCCCACGACGGTGGGGCCAGCTGGTACCCATACCCCACCCGGCCGCAAGCCCATCCCCCTGCGCCCTTTTCTCCCTTCTCGCCTCCCGTGAAGGCTTGAGCCGGCGCGCTCGCCGCGCCCTGCACGGCACCCCGCTAGCCCCTTGCCCTCCCCGCTATTCCCTGATCGCCCTTTGGTCATGCCTGGTTTGCGGCCCAGCTGGCGCAGCAACCTCCCCAACCGCATCCTTGCCCCTTCCCTGCCGGTCGAAATGCGTGTGGGCCCGCGGGCCGGCGGGAGTCGCTCGCCTGAGGCGGCATTCGTGCAAATGCGCTCTATGTTCTGCTATTCACACGACAACACGTCTTCATGCCAATGTTTTCCCTCCCTGCCGCACGCCAGGCCTGGTGTGTGGTGTACGGCCTGCAGCAGCGGCAGCCCGAGCTGGGCATCACCGAGGACGACGTGCGGCGCGTGGTGCTGGCGGGTGCGGAGCGCGTACTTGTTACCGTATGAGTGTGTAAGGATTCCATGGACTTTATATAAGTTACGTGCAAGATAATGCTGATATGCTGGGCAGCCTGAGCTGGGCATCACAAAAGATAGACGACGCATGGTGCTGGCGGGTGCGGATCACGATCTTTGTCTAAAATAGCTGGGTATGGGTTCCGTGCACGCTGCGTGCTGATTGATATTGAAGTTGAACTGCGGGGCAAGGGCAGGAGCAGATGGGCGTTACGAACGGCGACTTGCGGCGCGCGGTGCGCGGGGGTGCGTGCACGTCGCGCTCACAACTGTCCCTCCGCTGCCCGGGCCTGCTGCTGGCCTGACCCAGGCCGCGTGGCGATGCAGCACCGGTACAGCAGCACCTACGGTATCGTAGCGCGGCTGGCCGGGCAGCAGTGTGGCGTTATCGGAGTCACACGCGAGCATGGACATCCGTATCGTACCATATACTGGCCCAGCTCCTCATGTGCCTGCGATGCCCGCCCTCGCTGCAGGCCTGCTCCACGATCTGGGGCACGGTCCCTTCAGCCACGCCTTTGAGAAAGAATTCATGGCGCTCATTGGCCGCAAGTGGTGGGTCCCCAGCCCGCGCAACTACTAATCCTCCTAGTCGGCGATCCATTTCAATAGGCTATGGCGACTCTAGTGACGAAGCTACGACGGCTGGCTGGTGAACCGCTTGGCGTCATGAAGTGCGCGACAGACATCGCCCTGGCGGTCTGCGGGCAAGACGTGCCGGTCGCCTGCAGCCTCAAGCCCCTGCTGCATCTGGGGTCTGCGAAGCTGCCTGGTCGAACGCGCTGCGCCGCTGCCGCGGAACCCGCCCACCACAGGGACCACGAGCACATGTCTGTTGCGATGCTGAGGCACATTGCTGCCAAGGACCAGGCTGCCATCGGCATCAGCGAGTGAGTCTGCGGCAATCGCAGTGACATGCAATACCAGAGCGACTTTAACCCGGGGCTAGTTGCTCGCGGTGCGGCGTGGCTTGCTGGGGTGGCCGTGGTCGATGGTCGATGGCCGATGCTCGCGAAGTCGGATGCGCGCCACCGCTTACACACGCGCACATACGCGATGCACGTTGTGCTGGTGTCACGCGGCAGGGAGGACATTGACATCATCGCTGACATGATCAACGGCCGCCGAAAGAACGCCCCGCCGGGCAAGGCCTTTCTGTACGACATCGTGTCCAACGACACCAACGGGTACGGCAAAGCGCTACACACATCCGTACCCTGGCATGGCACGATACTCGACACGCCTCGCAGCGCCGTCGACCACCGACCGACGTTGGCCGTTGCCCATTGCCAAGCTGATTGCCGTACACCCAACCCTGCCGTACGCAGGCTGGACGTGGACCGAGCAGACTACCTGGCCCGCGACGCGCTGTGCTGCGGCGTGGACACGGCCCTGCCCGTACACGTGCCGTACGACGATACGGACATGTCGTACGACTTTCCGTACCGCGCCCTGGACGCCAACGGCCGCGTGGACGTGCGCACGGCGCTGAGGCGGCTGCTCAGCTCGGCGCGGGTGGGTCTGCCTGGCCCCTCCGCCACCTCACCACGTGTGCCGTACACGGGCCGCAACCCCGGGCACCTGCAAAGAGCTGCGATGCCCCTAGCGGCGCCGCGGCGTCACCTCTCTGCGGGCAGCGCACGCTGCCGCCCATGCGCGGGTGTCCGCGCGCAGCCGGGCGCATGCCGTGACGGGCCGCTGCGCCACTCGCTGCCGTGTCCAGACGACCGCCGGCCCTCGCTGGGGCCCCACACCCCCCGTGGCGCGGCAGGCCCCCTCCCCGCGGGGCCATGGTGCTCGGTCCACGCTCGCCCGCTGCCGGCCCTCGCTACCCGCCGCACCCCTACCCCGCCAGGTCATCGACGGCCAGCTCTGCTACAGCGCCAACCTCGCGCCGCTGCTGGCGTCGCTCTTTGTGTTCCGGGGGCGCATGTTCCGCGAGGTCTACACCTGCAGGTGCGGGCGGCGCGCCTCCCGACACACCCCGTGCGGGATTTTGTTCTACTCAACACTTGGAACACCCTGCCTCCCGACGCACGCTGTCCTCCGACACATGCTGTCTTGCTGTGCACGTACACGGCTGTAGTGATGCAGCAGTAGTAGTAATGTGCGCATGAGTTGTGTGCCCCTTTTCTGGCACCTGCGGTCGGCATGCCGTGCAAGCAAGTCTGCCTGCAATGTCTGTTCGTTGGCTTGGGCCAGCGGCACGGAGCCCCTGTCCGCGGCTCCGCGCGTCCCCCCTGCAGCCGCACCAAGGCGCTCGAAAGGCGGCTGGCCAGGTCCTTGCTGCCATCCATATAACTGCAGTACCAGTAATGTCCAGTGTGTGGCATGCGCTGACGCCCTGTACGTGGCGCCGCGCGCGCCCCTGCAGCCGCACCAAGGCGCTGGAGAAGCTGGTCGCCAAGGCGCTGGCGGAGGCGGACACCGCGCTGCGCTTCAGCAAGGGCGCCGACGACCCCACGGTGCGGCCTGCGCATGCGCAATCCATGTGCTCCGCCGCACCTCTGCCGCAATCTCGCACCGCCACCACCGCGTCATGCGTGCAGCGGCGCCGGCAGGCGGTCGCAAGGCACCTGCCCTTGCCCTTGGCCTTGGCGCGCCCCTCCTTGGAGCCAGAGCAGGCGGCTGGCCCTAGCGCTATGGCCCAGCGTTCTGGCCCTTTCACTGTAGAGCCAGCGTTGACAACAATGCAGGGTACCAAGGAATAGACCGGTTAGAGTGTTGGAGTGGCGTCCTGGCCCCTGACCGGCGCTGTGTGTTGTGGCGCCGCTCATACGCTGGCGCAGGCCTTCCGCATGCTCCACGACGGGCTGCTGCAGGTGCGGCACGACACTGTGCATACTTTGCAGTATGCAACATAACTCGATGCAACATGTCACAATACATAACAATACAAGAAGTACAAGTACACCACGTAAATGTGGGTGTAGGCTGTGGACAGGGAGGCTCCATGACGGCCTCCTGCTGCAGGCGCAGTCTCGTGATGCGCATCCCACTGCCCCGCCCCTTCTCGCCACCACCAGCGCATCCTGCCCGCACTCTGCTTTACCGCCACGCGCGTCTTACCGCCCGCCCCGTCATCACCGGCCTGCCCCGCCCCCCCCCCGTCACCTGCAGCGCATCCTGTTCTTCGAGGAAAACGAGGCAGCCGCCATGGCCGCGCTGGCGCCAGCGGAGCAGGTGCGTCGCAGCCGTCGTGCCCTACTGTACCGTAGTCCACACAACGTAGACAAGCGTCTATCCAGTTGACATGGTCGAGGTGACGATAGATCCTATGTGCTACACACGATGCGAGGCCAGGCGGGCGGGCGCTCGCCCTCGCGGCTGCGGGCCGGCACCCTGGCTGCGGCGCGCCGCAGGCGCTCCAGCGGGTCTGGCGCATCGTGAAAAAGAAGCACCCCCGGCCCTTGCTGCCGCCATATGCTGGCGCGCCACGGCGATGGTCACGAACCGGCCGGCGCCGCGTTGCTCGCGTCGGCTCGGCAGCACACGCGCCGGGCTCGGCGGCCCTCACCAGCCCCTCCTGCCGCCTCCCTGGGTCCCCTTTCCCCCGCAGGCGGCCATGCGGCGCGCGGCGGCGCTGGCTGAGGAGGCCATCAGCGGCCGCGGCTACGCGTGCGTGGCGGAGGCGCAGGTGCGGGCGCGGCGCCGCAGGCCGGCTGCAACGCTGTGCCGCGGGAAGGCCGGTGATGCCGGAGCGGCCGCTCGTTGCCTCGTCCTCCGTAACCCGGCCCGGCCTCTGCCCCGCCCCGCCCATGTGTGTGGGATGCGGACGCGCAGGTGCCGCCGGAGTTGTTGCGGCAGGCGCTGGCGGAGGGAACCTGGAAGGTGGGGGGTGGCCTGCGGCCGGCGGCTGCGCGGCGGCTGTCTCTGGGGCGGACGGTCGTCTCCGATTTGGCGCGGCGAGCGAGCGCCCGCGACGGGCAGAGGCCAGGGGGTGCGATGCATTCGCTGCGCTGATCGGTACGCACAACACCCAGCCCCGTGTTTCGTGTTTCGTGTTTCCTTGCGTGCCAACCCCCTGGCCGCGCAGGCCACGGAGTCGCGCCTGACGCCCGAGGCGCTGGCGGACGCCATGCGGCGCGGCGGCTGCGGCGCCTCGGCCTCGGCGCCCGAGCGGCTCATGGTGTGCGTCACACCCATCGACCTGGCCAAGAAGGGCGGCAACCCGCTGGCGCAGGTGAGCCGCGAGCGAGCATGGCGGCTGCTCGCGTCCCTCGTCACCGCCGTAGCCAACACGGTGTCGCTCATCAAAGTGACCCGGGGCGTGGCCAACCCGCGCACGCGTTGATCAGCTACTGCGGCATGAACGGGCGGTTGTGGTTTTGGTTGTGCTTGTGGTAGCGCAGCTAATGGCGTGCAGCCACGGCGGTTTGAACGGGCTGGGGCCAACCGCTGCTTGGCCCGTCGGTCGAACCGCTAACCGCCAACCACCAACCGCTCACCGCAAACCGCCGCAGGTGGGCTTCTACCGGCCCGAGGAGCCCGACAACCGGCTGGCGCTCAGCGCGGAGCAGGCGGCGGCGCTGCTGTACGGGCAGCAGCTGTCGGTGGGTCGGGCTCTCAACGCCGGCGCCGCGGGCTGCGGCCTGGTTGCGGGCGGGCGGTCCGGAGCGTTGGCGGTACCGCGTCGCTGGCTTGTGTCGCAGTCGGCAGCGGGTCCTGCTACCGAGTGTCTTGCTCAGCGCACCAACGCCCGTCACTGCCGCACACCCGCGCCGCCAGGAGCGCATCGTGCGCGTCTACACGGACCGGCCCACGCCCGCCCGCTGCGGCGCGGCGGCGGCGGCGCTCGAGGCCCTGCTGGCGGAGGTGCTGGGCGTCCACGTCGACGTCACGCCGCTGCCGCCGGGCTGGACCGCTAAGGACGACGAGGTGGCGGAGCCGGAGGCGGTGGAGCCGGCCGGGCCGATCACGCCCGGCGGCGCCGCATCCAGCCCCGAGGCGGCGGAGAGCCCGCCGGCGGAGGGACCGGCGGAGCCGGCCTGCGGCGGGAAGCGCGGCCGCCGCGTCGCCGCAGCAGTGCAGGCGGAGGCTGAGGGCGTGCCGACGCCGGCGCTGCGGGCCCGCACGAAGCGGCGATGCCGCGGCGGCGACGACTAGCGGCCTCCACTCTCGGCGCTACCAGGACCGGCGACTCTCGGTCCACAGCCCTTAGCTTATCAACGCCGCCAGCCGGCGGCGCGACTTACTATCCGGCGCCGCGAGGGCGGCCGTGCGACGTATCCGTTCCTTTTGCACTCCTCTTTTTGCCTTGAGCATGGCCCGTGCGCTTGACCACCACACCTCCAAGCGCGGCGCCTCAGTATGGACGCAACGATGGACGATAATAACTTCAACTTGAACACGTAGCTGGCCCAGTCTGCCCGGGGCCCGACCGGCTGGGGCGCGCATTGGCACGCCAGGCTTGTGGCGGGACAGCAGGACGGACCCTGTGTGTGTGTGTGTGCTGGTGCTGGTGCTGGTGGGGTTGTAGCCGGCTTCCCCGGGGTCTGTACTTGTGGGCTGGATGTCAGATAAAGTACGAAGTGAAGGGGGAGACGGGGTGCGCTCAACCTTGCACCTCCGGCCTTCGCTGTGGGGCTCTGGACGCCCGCGCCTGA
>BDDC01000206.1:17546-64805 GCA_001662425.1 Chlamydomonas sphaeroides | reverse complement strand
GCCGATGGCCCCCCTGGCTGTGAAACGGCGACCTCCGCTTTGCGGTGTAACAGTAACAGTAACAGCCAACGATTTTCACTTTGAGCTGTTCTCACCATACTGCATTATGTATTGCATCGGTGTGGGTGAGCTGCTGTGGGCATGCGTAGCTTACTTGTCAGTGCGTGTGGGGTTGGGACTGACGCCTTTGGGCCTGCACGCACTTGCTATTGTTGAAGTACGTACATGATGCGTATCCTACATGCGCTGGAGCCGTGCAAGCCATGTTAGCGCAGGCACGGCGATGCTAGCGGCTGACGATCACGAGCGAGGTGGCAGGAGGCACGGCTGGTGGGTGTGCCGCTGCTGTAACGCGCATGCGGCCCCGGCAGACGCCGCCCGTAGCTCGGCACCCAAGCCACAACGAACTCGCTCGGAGAGCTGCAGCGCAGCCCCACTCAACATCTTGTTACAAAACCTATGGATCTCGCTTGACCGGGAGCAGCCCAGCGCCGCCAGTGAGAGCGCAGGCCAGGCCGTTCAGCCGACGCCGGCGCAAAAGCCAGGCAGCTGCTTCGTTCGTTGCCGGGCCTGAGCGACGCAGCCCGCGCGCTCTGCGTCCATCGAGCGCTGCGTGCGGCAGAGCCCCGCGGGCCGGCGGCACCGCAACCTCACGCAAGCCGCTCCGCAGCCTCCGCTGCAGTGCGCTCAGCACATAGCCGTGCCTGCTTGCTGAGCTGCAGCACGCCGCCAAGGCCCAGGGGCAGCCGCCGGTCCGAACCGGACCGCCGCCACTGGGCGCTCCCAGCTGCGGGCCGCGGCGCGCTGCGGCACTTGCGCCGGCAGACCGCCGGCTCGCAACAGCAGCCTATCTGGCCTCTCAACGCAGCAGGGGTGCGCGTCAGGATGCCGACCAGCAAGGCCCACAGGAGCGCGCAGCTACAACCTAGCCCCGTCCACGCACAAAAACAAGCGCAAAGTGCGCGAGGGCAGCATGGCATCCTTTGCACACAATCGCCTCGGGCGTCATTGGGACGCCATGACAAGCCGCGCCCTGCCCCACACACGTGAGGCCCGCAGGTGTCCCCGTTCCGAGCATCCGTCTAGGTGTGCCGCACACCAAGGAGCCCCAGCTCGGGGCCACGGGATAGCCGTTAGCCAAACATCAAGCCCAGCGAGGAGGAAGGCGCTGGCCACGGCGTTGGGGCACGCGCGCCGGCCCAGCCCGGCCGGGCCGGGCTGCAGCCTGCTAGCCGCCTCCGACCGAGCCCGCCGCAAAGCCCCCCAGCGCATGGAGAGACCAAGAGCGGCCTCGCACGCGGCACCGCTGCGCCGCTAGGGCGGCGGCCTGCGACCTCACCGCCCGGCCGGGCCTGGCCGGGCCGGGCTGCGAGCCGCCTCCGCCCGAAGCCGCCACAAAGCCTCCCCCCAGCGCATAGGTAGAGCGAGAGCGGCCCCACCGCCGCCACCTGCTCCGCCTGTCCCATGACAGACGCGGCTATGCACGGAACATGCACGGGCGGGCTCTGCAGGTGCCGTTGGCACGGCGGCGTGTCCACGGTCCTGCCAAGCTCGCCCGGCGCACCCATCGCGGCACGCCATGCGCGAGAATATACACGAGAGGTGATAGACAGCGCCCCGACTGCTGCAGAGACCCGTCCGCCATCTTCCAGAGCAAGCAGTACCTCTGGCTGCCGCGGCCGCGTGCAGCGCAGCCGCTGCTACCAGCCTTGTGCGGCCGTGGGACAACAGCGCCGCGTCGCGCTGTTCAAAGGCAGGTTGAGGGCCGGTTCAAAGCCGGTCAAGGGCCCATAGAGGGCCGTGCAGCGCCGCCGCTGCTGCCCGCCGTGTGCAACACCAGCGCAGGCCCCGTGGCGCGCTGGTCGCGGCTGCCCACACCAGCGTCTAGCTCGCGCGCGGGGCCCCAGCACGGCCGTGCACCATGCGTCTTGAGCTGCGTCCCAGCGCCCAGCGTCCGGGCGCCCAGCGTCCTGACCGGCGCCGCTCCGAGGCAACTACGTCCGCCGCAGCTCTCGCTTCGGCAAGCACTCGGCGCCAAGCGGCACGCGCCTCGGCGCCGAGCGCCGCGCGCAAAGAGCCTTGGCCGTGGCGTCCACATCCATGCGCAGCCGCTGCCGCACCGCCACGCCGCTGCACGGCTCGACGGGGGCCAGCGTAACGCGGCGGCCCTCCAAGCCATGCCCACTGCGCTCCTGTCGGCTGGGTGCCTCACGGCGGCCCTCCGGCCGCCGGCGCACGCGCTGCTCTGCCTCCAGGGGTCTCCACACATGGGCCAGCTGCGAGTCGGCCGTCGCCTGGGGCTTGGTCGCTGCCGTCACTTGGGGCTTGGTCACGGCCGTCGGCTGGGGCTTGGTCACGGCCGAGGTGGGCCGCAACAGGTCTGCCGGGGCCGCGGCCCTGCCCGTAAGCCGGGCGGCCAGCGCGCCGGGGCCGCTGCTTGGCACCCAATCCGAGGCCTGGCCTGCACTCCGCTCCGGTCACGGCGAGAGGTCCGACACCGCCACGGTCCTGCCGGTGAGCTGGGACGCCAGCGACGCGGCGTAGTGGCGGCAGTCGTTGCGGCCCAGGCTCAGGCGCGAGTCCCAGTTCCTGTGAGGGCATGAGGCAGTTGGCGGTGTGACCATACCGGCGCATGCACGGCGGAGGTGGGAGCCGCATCGATGGCTAACGGCGCTGGCACACAAGCCACTACGCTGGCCTGTACGCTGGCATGGGATCGACAGCACGGCGGATGCCCCAAGTGACGCGCACCCGTTGAATGACGACAGCGCGTCGTGCAGCTCGCCGCCGACCAGCGGGGTGGCGAGGCGCGCCAGAGGCCTGAGGCAACACAGGCAACACAGGACGTCAGCGCAACAGAGTGCAGCGCCTCAGGCGTCCACGCCGCCGGTTGAGGCTGAGCTGGCTGCGGCAGGGGCCCACGCGCTCAGCTCTGGAGGCACGCGCTCAGCTCCGGAGGCTCGCGCATATGCCCAGCTAGCTAAAGGCTGTGCAGCCCTTGGTTCTTGTACTCATTTATTCTATCTTTACAGTGACCATTCGGCTAAATAGGCTCCATCAACGCTTTTGACTGATCCGAGGGCTGGGGCTGTGTGGATATGAGGTGCCGTCTTGTAGACGATCACGCGCCATGCGCACACGGCGCAGGCCGCGGGCATGCAAGCCCTAGCCTACGGGGCGTACCGTGACATCCATTGCGTCCATTTGTAACACATGATAGCCCACCTGGTACGGACCGTGCGGCCCCGCACCCAGCCCCGCAGCCGCCGCTCGCGGCACACGCCTGGCCATAGCGGGAGGTGCGAGGGCCGTTGGCAGGGCGAGGGCACACCATCAAACGAGGCGTTGCGTTGATGTGGCACGGGCGCAAGGCGGAGCACCGCCACGCAGGGAAGCGCGGGCGCTGGGACCCACCTGGCACGCTGCCGCCCGAGGCCAGCGCGAGTGCCGTCGCGGGGTGCGTGGGGTTCTCAGGGAGAAAGTCTAAGACGAGGCACTGCAGGGCAGAGTGGCGGGTTATGGGTTGGGTTAGGGCATGTGCGATGTGCGCGTGGGTGGGCACTCTTCGTGCGGCCCAGAGGTCGGGATGGCAATGCCCCCGGCAGCATCGGCGTTGGCGCGGAGCACGCACCTGCTCGGGGTCCGCGGAGCTGCCGAGCGCTATGAAGACGTGCAGCAGCAGAGACGAAGCGAGGATGTCTGGTAGAGCCGCTGCGATGGGCTCGAAGCCCTCGAGCGGCGTGAAGCCCACGTGCGCGACGTCCCAGGTGGTGGCGGGGCCGTCCGCCGGGCTGGATAATGGTGCGTGCGGGTTTGCAGAGGTTGTGCCAGAAATTTGGCTGGCGGACACAGTCGTGTGTGGGCACGGTGTAGCTGGTCGCAAGCTACGATGGCGTCGCGGTGCTGCGAGCAAGGCCGGATGGGTATTCGCAGCTTGCTTCACCCGTGGGTGTGCTGCAGTGGCCCGCCGGGTATGCTGTACGTGGAAGAGCATTTGAAGTATCAAAATAGCTGAACTCCTTGCCGGTACCTTTGTGGCGCTGGAGGCCCATGCAGCGACCCCTCGAAGTTGGCCAGACAAACTGCATACGCACGGAAACTACCGCAACAGGCTACTCAACGATAACAGATATCACCACGCATCCTACGCAAGAATTGCGAGACTTGGGACCTGAGCAATTTGCTTCTTTCGTCTTTCGCCTGCCCGCACGCCCACGCTACGTTGGCAACCAACTTTATAGCGATGCTTCATCCTACATAGAACTGAGCACCGGGGGCAGCCGGTGCCAAGCTGCCCCATGCGACCCTTCTGTACACCCTAGCACACACAACTAGCGTTCAGCCATGCCAGTATTCGAGGAGTCGTCGATGGCTGGCGTCAGCCAAATGCCCCGCAGCGCAGGGGACGCGGGGCCGACGGGCCCCAGCAACCCATTCACCATCCCCGCGGACGAGGAGATATTCCGGTTTCGCGAGGAGGAGAAGGCCCGGAAAGAACAGGCGAAAATAGCGGCACAGACGGTCAGCGTGATGGAGAAGACGACGTTCGCGGCACAAATGCAGGCGACGTCGACAGCGGAAGTTCGGGGTCTGCTGCGGGAGCTTCGGCCCACCAAGGGGCCGAGTGCAACGACATCGAACCTTGCAGCCTCCAGCATCGGCACGCTTGACCGCCGGAAAGAAAAGGAAAACATGGCGGACTTCATCGCCAAGAAGCGCGAAATCTTCCTGCTTCAAATGAGCCTTGACACCAAGCGTGCTGAGATTAAGAAGCTCGAGGAGCGTGCCCGCCAGCGCGAGGAGGCGCTCAAGAAGTCAGAGCAGATGCTTGAGGAGGATGCCCTGCGCTTCGACGCGTTCCTCAAGGAGAACGACGAGAAGGTTCAGGAGGCCATTAAGCGCGCGGAGACAGAGGCGAAGGCCAAACAGGATAGGGTGCTGGAGATCAAACGCCTCAATACGGCAACTGCAGCGCTCCGGTCCGAACTCAACAAGTACGAGGAGCAGCTCGAAGACTGCCGCCGCTACAAGGAGTTCCTCGACAGCATCACTCCACCAGAATGGTTCGAGCAGCAAGCAGCCAAGCTGCAGGTGCGGCGGGCCTGTAGGGGAGACGAAGGGGCAAAGTCCGGCGGTGTCCGGCAGACAGCTACCCCGCCCGCACGCCCATGCCATATTCCACCAACTGCCCATCTCCCCGCCACTAGCACATGTGCTCTCCAGCTGCCTGCTGACGTACCCTTCTCCCCTCCCTAACCGCCATCGGTACATTTCCTCTGCACCTCAATGACTCAGCGGCCAGCGTCCAAGCCAACGCCGGCCCGTTGCCCCTGCCTCAGCCTGAGCCCTCCGCCGCCGCTGCCCCCTTCCGCACCCTAACCCCCGACCGCCACCCCGCCCCTTCCTGTCGCCTCCTTTCTACAGCGGCGCAAGGACGCTCTGGTGGCGGAGTGGCAGTCGCAGTGCGACGCGCTGCGGTCACGGCGCGAGGCGGCCATGGCCTCCAAGGCACAGGCGAGCGGCGCCGGGGGTGTGCCGAGGGAGTAGCAAACTAGTCAGCCAATACCGAGCCAGAAGCTCGGGCCCAGCGCTGCAGCCTTTTACCGCCTGTCGCCTCGGTTGCCGATCCGCATATAGCTCCGCGTCGTCGTGATGACACTCAGCCGTGGCGTTGACAGCGGCGCCGGGGGGCTGCTGGGCAGCAGCGGCAGCCCCAGGACATGGCGACAGTGCATAGGCGGCGCTCGCCCGCGTATGCCGGTCCCACGGGGCTAGTTGCTGGTGTGCTGGGCGGTTTTGCCGGGGCGCTGCAGCACCCCCACCTGGGCCGGCCCCGCGCTTGTGCAGCTGCACTCGGCCATGCTGCTGCGCACGCGCTGGCCGTGAACCCCCCTCCCCTCGCCGCGTGACGCTTCCCCAACGCCCCGCACAGGCCGAGGCGGACTACGCCAACGCGCGCACGCAGCAGCAGGCGGAGCGCGCGGAGCGGGCCATCAAGGAGAGCCTGGCGCACCTCAAGGCAAGGCGCTGGGCAGCAGCGTGCCGTGGCTGCAGCTGGGGCATGGCTAGTGGGCACCACGTAGCATGGGCCTAGTAGCTAGGACCACAGCTGCTGCTGGCGGGGTACGGTGGTTTGTGAATCGGGGTCGGTACCGCTGGGCAGCTGTTGAAAGACGTGGCCGGCCTGCACAGCTCGATGCTGCACGGAGGGTGCGGGCGGGCCAATGATCTGCGGCTGCGGCAGCGGGCTGGCGCCGGGCTCCCAAAACACCGTGGTCGGGGCCGCCCAGCAGCAGCTGTTTCACCGAGCTCTATTGAATGGCCAGCTGCAGCCGGCACATGCGGGCGCGGTGGCGGTATCCCGCGGGTGCGGCGGAGCTAGCAGCTCCAGGCGCAAAGCCTGGCAGTGTACGTCAGGCGGCTGGCCCTAGGTGCCAGGCGGCTGGCCGGGCGTCAGCAGCCGCCAGTTGGCATGGGTCCCGGGCCTGACGTGACGCCCCCCGGCTGGGCAGCTGCTGCTGTGCTTGGGGGCACCCTCCACACAGCACGTGGGGGCGGGGCCCAGGCGGCGCAGCCACCGAGCGTTGAAGTGGCAGGCGGCCGCCGTCGGCGCGACGGCTAGCGGCGGCGTGCATCGGGCGGGCTTGCCCGGCCCCAGGTGGCAAGCGTGGCGCCAGCAGCCGGCAGCCCGGTGCCCCGGCTGCCAGCTGATCCTTGCTGACACTGGCAGGCAGCGGCAGGCAGCGGGCGGCGCGGCGCGGCCGGGGGCTGCCCGCGGGCTCCGCCGCCGTGCGGCTACACCTGCCGCGCGGCGGCGGCCGCTGAGGGCTGTGGTGGGGGCCTGGACAGGGCTCGGAGTGGAGCGCGCTGCAGCCTTGCCTGGCGCAAGGAGCCGCCGCCCACCCAGAGGCCTCGCGGGCCACCCAGAGGCGGCCGCAGCCCCTGAGCGCAGCACGGAGCGCTCAGGGGCTCTGTCCAGCACCGCAGGCGCCGCGGTCGCGTGCGGCTAACGCTGTCGCCGCGCGGGCCTAGGTCCATGTGCGGTACCCGGTACCCCGACCAAGCTCTGCACACAGCTCATCGCTCTCTGTGCACACACCCTTCACGCGCGCAGGAGATTGTCAAAGAGAAGGAGCCGCCGCCACCCAACCTGGACTTCCAGATGGACCCGGACGAGGAGGAGATGTACTTCCAGGTACGGCAGCAGCGAGGATGCGGTCGCGGGTGGCGAGACGGCGTGTAGGTGCGCTGTGTCGCAGAGCCGGTGCTGCTTGGCGGTGCTGCAGGCCCCGCCTGCCCTGCCCCTGCCCCTGCCCTGAGCTGCTTTTACCAACGCCCGCGACTACCTCGCCGCGCCGCCTGCTCGCTGCCCACCCGCAGGAGCCCTCGCAGCTGCTCGCCGTGTACAAGGCGCTGGAGGAGAGCAACCTGTTCTACATTCAGAACGCCCAGGTGCGGGCGGCAACGTCCTGTTGCTGCACACTCTGTGTTGCGCCGCGTGTGGGGTTCTGTTCTACTTCACGCTTGAGCACACCGCATTGAACCATATGTGGGGCTGGCAACCGCGTGTGCTGATGTTCCTTGCCATGGAGGGAGGCGCTGGTGGATGTCGGCTGGAGGCGAGGGGCACAACCATCCGCCACCTGCACCTGTCCCCTGCGCCCGCCCGCAGGAGACGGAGGAGGCGCTGGAGGAGCTGCGGCAGAAGCTGCGCGACACGAAGCAGCGCATGGACGCGGAGGCCACGGGGCTGCAGGGCCAGGTGTCGGGCCTGCAGGCGGCCATCGTGGCTGCTCGCGAGAAGGCCAAGCGGCTCAAGGACCGCACGCTGGAGAACGAGGGCGCCTTCACGCTGGCGCTGGGGAACGCGGGTGGGTGGCATCGGCTTCCGGCTGCTTGGGCGTGCATCAGGAGGCCGCCTGAGCGCCGACGCGCCGGTGGCGTCTGCAGCCGCATGCGTCGTGCAGTTGTGCAGTTATGCACCTTGGGCTGTGGCCGGGCGTGGCCTAACACAGTCCGCATGCGCGCACGGCTGCTACCACTTGGCCCATGCTTGATCGCATGTCGTTGATGCGAAAGTGCGTGTGTGGCCCTCGATCGCCCGTGCAGGTCCCGCCAGTGGCAGCGCGCCGGGCGGCGGCGGCATGGCGGGCGGTGCGGGCGGCGGCCCCATCAACCTCAAGCAGCTGGCAGACAAGGTGCGCCTGCGGCGTGGCTCTTGCATGCTCGTCGAGGGCGCTCAGGCCGAGTAGGGAATTGTGTTGTAGTGGGTTTGGCCACCCCGAGGGTCTGGGTGGCGGGCCCGACAGCCTTGAGCAGCGGGCCGACAATGCGGGTTTGCGAGGCTTGCACGGGCTTACTCCGTACCGATGCCAGCGCCAGGAGCAGGCGGGCGGCTGCCTGACCCGAGCCCGCTGCCGCAACGCAGCTTGCATGCTTACCAACCCGTGCCTCCTCTCCCGATGCTGACCCTGCTGCGCACCTGCCCGCTCGGCCGCCCTGTGCAGGTCCGCGAGGTGTACGTGCGGTGTGGCTTTGACGCGGACGCCTCGGTGGGCACGCTGCAGGTACGAGCCGCGCTCAACGTGGTGCATGTGGGGAGCGCGTCGCCAGGCGCGGCCAGCCCGGTGCACGCGGCAAGCATTGCTCGGTAGCACGGCGGGGCGGCGCTGCCTCAACCCTCTTGCCCATGCTGTGTGTGTCTTACTGCAGATGCTGACCAATATTGAGATGAAGCTGGAGGAGTACCTGGCGGTGGCCGAGGCCATGCAGCCGGACTACGTGGAGGGCGCGGAGAAGGGCCGCGAGAAGGAGCGGCGCAAGGTGCGGCGGGAGAGCAACCGGCCTACCGACCTCAACCGCTGACATGGGCACGGCCTCTGCGCCCGCACTGCCCTCGCTCCTCGCCCTGTGGCGGCCAACTAGCCCGCGGCCTGATGGCCCCGTCTCCCTAGGAAACGAAGGCCTCCCGCTCCCCGCCCATGTCCTTAGTTCCCTGCCGGCTCCAAATCGCCCGCGACATAAAGCTGTTGGCGCAGCATGAGGCCCTCTTGGCTCCTCTCCGGCACTACCCCTACCCTGGCTCTTGTTTCCCCGCCTTTCCCCGCCGCCCCCAGGTGGCTCGCGACGAGAAGCTGTCGGCGCAGCACCGCGACCACGAGGCGCGCATGGCGCGAGCGCTGGAGCGCGCCGCCGCGCCCGTGTTCAGGAAGACGGGCAAGCCGCTCATGTTCCGCAGCGCGCCGCCGCAGCGCAAGCAGGTGCGCGTGGGAGGACGGAAACCGTGCATGGGTCCGTGCGTGCCGTCGGCTGGCCCACTGCCCCGCCCCGGTCCGCATCCATGCTGAAGACCAGGAGAGCCGGCTTGGCCCTATCCCCACCACGGCCCCTGCCGTTCGTCGACTCGCATCTGACGGCGCTCGGTTCGTGCCGCCCGGTGCCCAGGTGGTGCAAGCGGACGACCGCAACGACGAGGAGGCGGAGCTGGAGGCGTACCTCGCGCAGGACATGATCTGAGGCGGCGGAGAGCCAGGCGGGGAAGCTTGCAGGGCGCGGCCGGTGGGCGCGGGGAGCCCACTCCTCCGAGCCCAGCGCGCGGACGGGGGCTGGGGGCTGCGGTGTAAAGGCGCGGCCTGGGTCCTCCAAGGAGGCTGGAGGCATGGGGATTGCGGAGGGGAGGGGGGCGCTTGTGCTCGCTGCGTCCCGCGGCACTGCAACGAGTCGTGGAGCAGCGGCGCACCTCGCGCAGGACGTGGCCTGAGTACCGGCACGTGGTGTGAGGGCATGCTCTGAAGGCAGGGCGTGGGCTGCCATCGGCGGCCCGGCGCCTCCTGCTCCGCGTCAAGAGCGCCTGGAGCTTGCCGGGGGCAGCTTGGGCAGCAGCGTGGCGCGATGTGGGTTGGTACGGGATGGCCGCTTGGAGCGGCTGCATGCCGTGGAGGCGGGCAAGGGGCTGAGGCAGTATAGCGCTGTGTGGCTCAGCAGCTGGCGCTGCTGTATGCCAGGAATCGTGCGGCGGCGGCGTGCCGTGCCCGGAGCTACAGCTCGCATGGAGCCTGGCGCGGGGCATGATCTACGTAGGAGACGATGCGGCGGCTTGCGGCTGGCTAACGGGAGGTACCGCGTGAGCAACTCACTAGTAAACCCATACCGAGCTCGGCGGCACAGGGTATGCGCCAGGAACATGGCTTATCAATGCCAGGGTCAGGAGCCCTTCCTGGCCAGGGAAGCGTCGCCCGTCGTCGGCCTCGCGCGCTGGTAGCTTCCATGCGTTTGGCGCGCTTTATAGCGTGAACTCTGCCGCGCGCCCCAATGCCTATCTCTGCAGTCTTTATTGCGCGCCGCAGTGCGCGATGCCGAGCACCTTGCTGCCATATAGCCCACATGGCATATGGCCCGCGGCACAGACCACAGATCCTCCACATCGTCAACGCACCAAAGCAACGCCTTCAACCGTCCACGTCAATGCGCACGCCGAGCTAGGAACACAACACAAACACAGCCCTTCCCTCACACACAACCCTGCACCCTGGCATCCTTCTGGTTGTAATTGGAAACCCTGCACCCTGCGTCTTGCCCGGGGCCGTTGCATCGCCACATGTTGGTACAATGCACACGGCGCCGCTTGCTAAAGGCCCGAATCTGCTGCAACTGCCTGACTGCACCGCCGACTCTCCAGCCCCAGGGGCCGCATGGCGGCTCCTCTGGTTGCGGCAGCCGGGCACTGCAGCCGGGGCCCGGGGCCTGAGCGCCTGCCTGAGCCGCTTCTTCGGCCTCACTGAATTAAGTCATCAGAGACCCCCGCGTAGTCGACTGACATCATCGCCCCGCATCATGAACTTGCCACAGTGTCCCAACCACATGACCGCCCTCGCATGATCGCCACCACGTAACCGCCTCGCGTCATCGCGCCCGCATCGCCGCCTCGCCTCATCGCCCCTACATGACCACCTCGCGCCGCCGGCTGCCCTACTTGGCCGTACGGCCCTCCCGTGGCGGCGCCGCCACGGCTCTGCTCGCTGCACCTTCGCAATATGGCGCACAGACCCACGGACCCGCCGCGCCAGACGACCCAGGCGCACAACCCACTAACCGCCAGCGCCCACACACACATCCTCGCCTTTTTATTTATGGTAGAACATCTTCGACTTTGTGCAGCCCGCGCACACCCATCCGTGCGCCGGCGGCGGCATTGTTGTTTATAGCCGTGCGGGTCAGGGCTCACAAGGCCCGCGCACACAAGTGAGAGACAGCATGAGCAAAGTGCTCTGTTGGTGTCACCCGAGCTATTTCAGGCATGGCCAAGTGCAGGTGCATTGAACCAAAGGGACACTAGGGCCCCATAAGAGCATATCGCCGGCCACCGGGGCTCCGAACCGTGCAACTAGCAGGTCCCGGACTGGGCGTAATATCTGCATCTCGGGCATGCCTGCCTAGCCTGCCTAAGCCGTGCTCCGGCAATTTCCCCGCGGAGAACAACTGCCACACGCCTTTGAGCCCAGGACGGCCGAGATGAACACAGGATACGCCCTCCCCCTCACACGTTCAAACACCTGCTGACAACCCCCGACACCAGCCGAGCGCCCGAGCGCTAACCCAACAGACGGCCCCTCTTCGCATTTCATGTAGGCTCCACCAATACGCCGACGGTAGATGCAAGTCGATAGATACTGTCGACGCTTATTGATTCAGATACGACAGCTGGCGGCGACGCCGCCGTCGGCGCAGCCCACGATATAGACTCTCAACAGGCAGCCTGCTACACGCCCAAAGCAAGCGTTGGGGCGGCAACGACACGGCTCCACGGGGCCGAGGCGTCGCAAAGCCACAGCGACAGATAGTATCGGCATGCGTGCTGCATGAGTGGCAGTGTCCCCTCGCGCCACGCAAGCCTAGCGCCCAAGCCCAGACATGGCTGAATGCGCAGTCACCATCGTCGCCAGCGCGGCAATCAGTCGCCAAGCCGGCGCGAAACCTCCAGAGCACTCCAAAGCGTCTTTATGCAGCGTAACTACAACGACACGTGTAGACGCAGCGTGGTAAGGGAGAAGTGTCGTGCAGATGGATGGATGGAATCGATGCGTGCGACCGCAACACGTGCACGACCGCTATCGCGCTACGCAGATAGATCACCAAATGATATCATACCGGCATGCATTGAAAGAAGCGACGAGACACGATACATACGTAGACGACTAGACAGCAGAAGCGTACTGGCGCCGCGCGCCAGCCGCTCGCGCCGTAACACAGCCGCCGGACCCCTGAGCCAACGGCCGATCGACAGCCGGCCCCTTGACACCTGCAATCCGCAAAACGCATACCAGCCTCTTGAGGTGCCCCCGCCAGTCTTCCCACGGCCAGCAGATTGTATTTCTGCAGGGCATCCGCCTTGCGGCAACGACGCCACCGTCACCGCCACCGCCTGGCTGCTAGCCCACCGCAGAGCTCTCATAAATGCGACAACGACAGCCACAAGAGCCTCACAGGTCTGCCCATGTCACACCCCGACGCCCTTGGCCTCTTCGCGCCCGGCGGCAGCGACATTGCCACAGCCAGGCGCAAGCAATCTGCCAGCTCGCCGCTACGCGTGACGGGCCGCCGCCGCCGCCAGACCGCCCAACTGCCAGGCGCAACAACGCCGCCAGTGGCAGCACCGGCGAGCCAAAGGCTGCTGCGAAGTACCAGTGACGCCGGCGGTGCCAGCTCCGCCGCCGCCTTCGCGGCGCCAGCTCCGCCGCCGCCTTAGCGGCGCCAGCTCCGCCGCAGCCTTGCTTAGCGGTCCCAGGACTGCTGCGCTGCCACGGGCGGCGGCCCCGGTGCGTCCGCCGAGGTGGCCAGATGCAGCAGGTGCTCCTGAAGCGCCGCCGCCAGCGGGCGCGCGGCGGTGGCGGCGGCGGAGCGGAGCAGCAGCGGGCGTCGAAGCGCCGCCTTTAGCTCCGCGGCGGCGGCTGCGGACGAGCCAGCGGCAGTCCGGTCGAACTGGATCAGCCGCACAGAAGGCGGCGGCGCCGCGGCCGTGGCCGCCGCCGGAATGGCAACCTCCAGCGGCGGAGGCAGGGACAGCAGCAGCGGCGCGGCGCCCGCCGCGGGGCCAGGCACCACGGCGGCGCCACCGGTCATGTTGGGACCCTCCTTGCGTACGCCGGTCCGCGCCGGCCGTGGCGCGGGCGGACCCATGGGCAGCGGCCTCGGCCGGTCGGCCGCCGCCTGAGCCACGGAGACATGCACGAAAGGCAGCGCCGGTCCGCGCAGCCGCGGTGCCGCCGGCGCTGGCATAGAGCCGGGCGACTGGGTCGGCTGCGTGGGAGTGGGGGCGCGGGGGCCGCTGGCTGCATCCGGCTCCGGCATGGGGCCAGCAGCCGGCTCCGGGCGGTGCGTTGCGCAGGGCCCGCATGCCGCTGCTAGGCCGGACATGGCTGGTGCCCTCGATGATGACAGCGGCTGGTGCGTCGTCGTCGTCGTCGTCAGAGCGCTGCCGGCCTTGGCCGTTGGCTGCTGCTGTGGTGGCGGCCCAAGCGGCGGCGCGCTGCCGGCCGCCGCCAGCCGCTGCGCGCTCGCCGCCGCCTGCCGCCGCTGCTGAAATTGCAGGAGGGCTGGCAGCCGCGAGAGCAGCTGCGCGGCGTCACTGCTGCTGCTGAAGACGCCCAGGTCTTGCAGCCAGCAGCTAGCGGAGGACGGGGCCGAGGGGGCGGCGGCGGCTTGGGGCGGCGGCGGCGCGGCCGTTCCGGGGAGGCCCACACGCCACAGGGCCGCGCCGACGGGCCCATCGCCGCCAGAGGAGGCAGGCGAGGCCCACGCACCGCCGCCCTGGTCACCGGACGGCGAGGGGCTGTAGAGCATTCCAACAAAGCCGTCGGCGATGGGTAGCACATCGCGGATGGCGGCACCTTGCAGGGAAAAATCGACAAGGACAGGGCGCGTCGGACGAGCTCTCGGCAAGCATGGGCAAGGCCGCCGCACGCCTAAACCGCTCCAAAAACAGGGTAAGCGCTATTGTAAGAACCTCTTGCCTCACCATTGGGGAGGCTTTGCAGGAGGGATTTAAGTAAATCCTGCCGGCGCTGCGTAGCGCACTCGCTGTCAGATGCTGGTGCCCGCGAACGCATCAGCGGACGACCGTCGCTCGTTGCGTCCGAGAGCCTGCAGCGTTTTGTGGCAGGCCCCTCGAGCTGCAGGCCGCTGTCAGCGTGCGTGTGCTGGCTGCGGTCACTGAGGTCGCTGTCCGCGCGTGTTTTAGGGGTGTCAACCGCATTCAAGGAGCCCTCGCCGACGACTACCTCTCCATGCGCGTCGAAGGTGATATGAGCATGTCTCGCTGTCCTATGGCATGCCACGGCAGTGCGCACGGTGGTTGGCGCAAATGTCGAGAACGGATGCGTCCGCGGTGTGTCAGACTTCCGAGGTCTTGACATAGGTCCGACTAACTCACTGGGGTACAAGGCGAGTGGCAACAATCGTTGTTGACACGAGAAGCAAGCAGTTGCAACGGGACGCGAAGTAGGCGCCTTTCCCTCGAGCTGGTGTTCAGGCATGCGGCATAGTCATAACGCTTGGTACTCACTGGAGACGTTTGCTGGCCCCGGTCGTGTTGTCAGCGGGCCCAACATTCCCCGCTGTCAGCGATGAACGACGTAGCTGCACGAGGGCCCAGCTAGCTTCCAAAGTAGCAGTGTCCGCTGCGCCGCGCTGGCCCGTGGCGGGCAGAGACGACAGCATCGTCTTGTTTCCAGCAGGAGAAACAAAAGACACCAAGAAACCAGCGCGCGTTGGTGCAGCAGGTCTAAGTTAAACCCTTGCCCCTGGATGAAGCATAAAGGTGTGACAAGGCCGTCGTTGAGGCCGCTGCTCGGGAGCTGCGCACCGATATTTCTGCTGAGCAGTGCTGCTGTGTTGCTTTAGTGAGTACTCAAAGCAATGCGTGCTGCTTGTATATTGTATAGCTTATTTCTTACTGCAGGCGGCCTTCGTGGAAGCCCGTGCGCCTGACTACTGCTGTCGTGCAACCCTAGAACTGCCGCACGAGCTGACGAATGAGATGCCAACCCAAGAAGAGCGAAGAGCATTGACAGCATTCGTTTCCTAGCCAGAACGTTGCCGGGTGAAAGACCGACGTTGAAAGGTGCCAGTCTGGCGGGTACCGAGAGCGTTATAGCCAAACCTGTCAACGGCGCGTACGCTGCTACCTGCGAATGCTTCTTTCGAGGTCACTTGTACTGGTGGCGAGACCCCAGACTCTTCCGTTTTCACTGAAGCGCGGCCCCTGGCGTCCGACGCATACACGCGCCCCGGTATGCGCTGGCGTTTGATCGTTTCAATACCGATGTTGGCGTCGTCTAGACATTGCGTTTGCGCCGTCAAGGTGCGTGCCGCATCGAGCCCGCGTCATCCCCCCTGCTCGATTCCCCTCGTGTTTATTTCCCCTGACGTACGTTAGCGGTTGCCCCCAAGCGAGAGCGTCCCGGGTTCATAGACACCACAGCAGCCGGCACCTCCTGGCCGGCACAGTCGAAGCCAGGCAAGCCCCGCGCTTGGCCCGCCTGGCCCTGTACGCCGCGCCTGCTGCCTGCACCTGCCGCCTGCTGCGCTGCAGGCCACCCAAGGAGGGCCCTCCTGGGTCGCCCCGGCTTGCCCGTCGCAGACACACCGCAATGTTGCAACGCAGGGCCTCGCCGGGTGTCCATGGGTCTCCGACATTGAACCCGCGTTGAGCTCAAGGATTGTTCCTGCAGTCCCCCCTGCAGTGCGACTGCATGCAAGGCGGGCTTCGGTCTGCGGCCTGGGTGCCAGTCTGCCAGATGAAAGGAGCCACGCGTTCAGAACCACGGCGGCGATCTTTGTATAACGGAAAGGCAGTGTGAAGGCCGGCATGGCGACCAGCAAGTGTCATGATGCAGGTCCTGATGGTCTTGGATCGCCCAGGACCCGGACCACCAGCTGAAGGGTGTGGCAGAGCGACGGGATTGCTTGAGTTGATAGCAGCGCCGAGCACAGCGGTGCGGCCTGGCGACAGAGTTCAACGCACGGCAGCGGCAGTGGCATGGACGCCAAACAAATGCCGCCTGGGCTCGAGATGCCACCCGCGCCGCTGCTGACACAAGCCACCATCAAGGACATGCCTCCACTTGCCACTTCAAGCCGCGATGATGTGGATGTTGTAGTCCGGTCGGAACACATGCTGCCCTTTCCGCGCCACTGCCACCGCATGGTGCCGTGACACCAGGACGTACAAACACCCGCCGTTGCCACAAGTGCCGCCACTGCCGCCGCACCGCCGCGACAAGTTGGCCGCACCTTTGGCATCGTCGTCTGTGTCATTTTGTTCGCCTGGGGTCACGCCCTGCTGACGTGCAACACTGACCGCTACTAACAAGATGACTCGGAAGTCCAAACACTCATCCACACGAGCCCGCCTTGCTGCTGACCAATGGCCGGCCCTCCATGCTGTTCCCACGGCAGCTCTGTGGACAGCGGGCAGGATTGTCCTGTGCTTTCAATTGTCCACCAGGGTGAAATTCAGAGTAAGACCCTGTATTTGTACGCCCCACTGCAAGCTACAGCCACGCTCTCTTGTCGCATGCCGTCGTGGCTCCAGACCGTACATTGTGCAGCAGGGTCAAATGCAACAGTCCCTGTACGACACATGGCGCACTGGCTGGCTGTGTTAGTTCATCAGCCGGTAGACAGCCAACAGCCGCACACATCATGCGCATCCAGGAGTGCTCCTGTGCGCATCATCTTGCTCCCCCTGCACCCCACACGACCAGCGCGTCACAAACCCGAAGTGTGCCGCTTGTGGGGTGGTACTCTATCTATTGCGGCCCTAAAAAGTTGGACACACACCATGGGGCGTGTTGTGCTGCGTGTGGGGCTCTGACCTACTTAACACGTGAACATACACCATGCATACACCACACACAGCATCAATGTGAATGCCCCCGCTCATCACCCTGATGGCAAACAGGTATGAGTCCCGCACCAATGTGGCAGCTCTCAGATGCATCATACGCCACAGATCCGGGATCTATGTTCTATGACAAGTGGAATAGATTGCTGCACGTCAGAGCGCGGTGTCCAGTGCTAGTGCCGGCGCCCCCCTGCCCCCCAGAGCACGGCCGCCAACCGGTTGGGTGCCAGGCGCCATGCCCCTCTGGCCAGGCGCCATGCCGCCCCTCTGCGCAATTCAGCCGCAGCACCGTCTATGCGCCGTGACAACGAGCCCCGCCCCTTGAGAAGCCCTCAACCGAGTAAAACATGCGGTGTCCTCTGTGCCCTGGCACCGCGCCGCATGCGGAGCTGGCGGCATACTGAGCTCCCGGGAAGCAATGATGCTGCAGGTGTGCCGCAGTGGACATCACGCATACCAGCACACGCAGTCAGGCACGTGAACAGAGCGCAGCAGCTGGCATGGTCTAGCCGGGGCCGCGGGGCCAAGCCATAAAGGCGCGCCAGCAGCGCCAGAGCACTAGGTGAGGCCGCGGTGCCGTCCGCACGTTATTCCACATCACACCGTTGCGCCAGTGCCGTCACTGCGCCGCCTGATGGCGGGCGGGGCTACAGGGCTCGTGGCCGCACCGGGACGCGAGAATATGGTGGCCGCGCCGCTGTCAGTGTGTTGAAGACGGAGTGTGCCACCTACCTGTGGCGGTTGGGCGGCATGGCGTGGGTTGAGAATGCGGCCCTCCCGCGACAGAGCGCTGCCGTACCCGAAGCTTGCTTGCCCCTGAAGGGCTTGGAGCCGCTGCAAGCCTTTGCACGTCCATTGATAGATACCGTTGATCGTACCCATAAACTCTAACAGTCGTGCATTCGGCATTGTGTATGAGATGCTGGGACTGCACGCACCTGCACGCCCGCTGCTCGGTTATCTCGCCGCACGACCGTTGCTCGATGAAGCCCCACATGCATCCGCAGCGGCGGTTGCACCGGCGGCGGCGGCAGCGCGGTGTGCCCGCCGGGCGCGTGACCGCCGGGTGCCGCCCGGCGGTGACGGCAGCAGCGAGGGCAGGGTCCAGCTGGTGCCGGGACTTGGGCTGCAGCGCGACCTGCCTCAGACCGGACACCGCACGCTCGGTAGCAGTCGGCCGCGCGGTAATTCCTGGTCTGCCCAATGCAGTGGCTGCGGCGGCAGCGACGATAGCGCAGGCTGTGACAGGCGTGAGCCAGTCATGCGGCGGCACGCGCGGAGCGCGTTCCTGCTGAGAGCCCACGAGACGAGCGTAGTCTGCAGGGAAAGGATGTCCCGCTTGCGCTGAGGACATCCAGGCACGATGGCGCCCAGCCTTTGAAACTGGGACCACAGTAGCAGTAGTGTGTAAGCTACCGTGGCTGGCCGACCCACGCCACCTATATGGGTTGTTTACGGCAGGCACGTACCCTACCCTTGGTGTTCCCGAGGGGTCGTCCGGTAGGGCCGTGTGGGCTCCGCCCACACAGGCTGCGGCGCTGCCTCCGCCTGAGTGAAGGGACTGGGTTGGGCTGCGGCAAGTTCGGTGAGGAGGAGCGCTGCAGCAGCTGTGCGGTTGAGCTGTAGGGAGCCGATCTGCGACAGGCATGCCGGCTGGGCCGCGGGTGAGGGCTGCGGCCGGGGCTGGGGAGGCGCCAGGCCGCGGGCACAAAGACGGGGATCCGTGGGAGGTAAGACCGGGCCGACGCAGTGTGGGTCGAGGGCAGGAGCGGGGTGGGGGGCACGGCAGGGGTGGAGGCCGCCTTCCCCAGCCGGCTGCTGAAGACGCCTAGGTCTTGCAGCCAGCAGCTAGCGGAGGGCGGCGGGGCCGAGACAGCGGCGGCGGCTTGGGGCGGCGGTGGCGCGGCCGTTCCGGGGAGGACCACGCCCCATAGGGCAGCGCCGACGGGCCCGTCGCCGCCGGCGGGAGCAGGCGAGGCCGGCGCACTGCCGCCCTGGTCACCGGACGGCGAGGATCTGTAGAGCACGCCAACCCAGCCGTCGGCGATGGGGAGCAGCTCGCGGATGGCGGCGCCTGTGTAGGTGAAAGCACGGGTAGGGTGCGTGGCCTCATCTGGGACGACTGTCACGGTGTGAAAAGTACCCAGAAACCAGTACCCCAGAAACCAGCTGCACCCGAGGACTCATCATCGTACCTGTGGGCAGTATGCCGCGAATGAAGGGCCTTGAGGAGCTGCAGCCTGCGCTGCAGCGCTACGGCCTCGTCAAAGTAACCAAAGTAACCGCCGTCTAAGGTTGGAACGGGTTGGAGTGCTGGGCGCGTTCGCAGACGTCGGCGTGCACCAGCCGTCGCTAATGCGTTGACACTTGGCAGAAGTTTCCTCATTTCTTCTGTTGCGACTGCCATGGCCTCGGGCGTCAACGCGTGCATAGGGTTTGCAGCCTTGCCCGATGAACCATGTCTGACGACCGACGCAGCATGGAAGCTGCGTTGAGGCTGCATTCGAAGTGTCTCGCACGATCCATCGCGCTCGTCCGCATGTATGCATTCATGCATGCATGCATGGGGATGCATATATTCTTGAACTTGTCATGGATCGGCCCGGCTGGCTCTCACGGTGGGTAGGAGGACCTCTGTAAGTTTGTATATCAGTTGGTATAGATATGTGCATATCAGCTAAGGGGAAATGAGTAAGCAGACCAGCCAGCATTGCATGGCTGGTCATCTCCGCCGCTTTAACCCTTTTATTTGCAGTGGCCCGCCCACGCTCGGCCTGTGGGAGAAGACATTTGAGAAGTCGGCATGGAAGCAACGATAATAACCGGGCGGCCCAAGTCGTCAGGTAAGTCATTTGCAGTTTAAGGCCCCTGGTCATGAGGCAATAGCGCAGAATAGCGGTAGTCATGCTGTATGTGGTACAGGTGGAGACCTGCAATACACTTAACAACGGCGTCAGCAAGACGCCATTGTTGCGGTCGGTACGTACCTCCCCTGGTACGTACTGCAGCCGCTCGTCGGCAAGAATATGTCTCGCGCGCAGCTGAGAACGGACGTCAGCAGGTCACTATACGTCATTTTCAACTGGCTTGACCAAGTGCTACGTCGCGCAGGGCTTTGTCGGAGGTCAGCCTTCCGTTGCCAATGCAAGTACGTGCACGACGACGACGCACCAGGTCGTCTGACGTCTTCTGCGTGCACCCGTGCGTGCCGCCAACCCAAACGCCGAAACGTCTACGCTGCTCGCGGCCTGGTGCCCTCTTCACTTGCTTCGTCGTTTTAGCAGCGAGCCCAAACCACCGTGCCCGATCAAGGCCAGCGTGGCAAATCCCTAGTGGCGCACGTTGCGTGGCGCGCTAGTGACATATCGCACTCTCACCCCCTCCTGACCCCGCCACCTGACCCCATGATCCAGCGCTGGACCTGCCTAATGCCAAGTTCCAGTCTTACAGTGCCCAGTCACGCTTCATTCCAGGTATAATCAGTCAGGGAAGCAGTGGCATGGCCAAGCAACAAGGCAGCTCCCGCATATATACATACGTGCAGGCCGAGATAGACTGCAATCAACCTGGACATGTATGGCGGACGACGCCCGCCACGGCCGCAAGGGACGACGGCGACGCGGTTGCTGCCTTGCAGCCGAGGCAGCTGCGCACTGCACAGCCGAGGAGAGGAAATCGTTGCAAGGGGAGGCGCCTTGACACACCGCAATGTCCATACCCGGATACACTGCCCGGATACACATCTCCCCACCCACCAGCACCGCCCACTTCCGTCCGCGCGCACCAGATGCCCCTGCGCGGCCCCGCACAGTGGACACTGTGCGGGCCGCGCAAACCAATCTCACAAGCAAGACCCCCATCCCGCTCAGGAGGCCACATACCACAACTGAGAAAGAAGCACGCACGTACGCAAGTCGGGACACCAAAGCCGCAAATCCTTTCGTTTGTCGTCCAGCCGCCAGGAATACAAGCTACCTGGCTATCCCACCCAGCCATACCACGCTAGCACCAGGAGCCTTCCGGCTAGTCCATGGGTTTATCCATCTGTACCCACTCGCTCCGCATGTATGGTCGCAGTCCCACTCCGCTCACAGAGCATAACCAGCCCCAAGCCCACAACCGACCCCTTGGATTAGATCTCGGCGTCCACATACAGCTGGCGAGGCTCAGCAGGCCCCAACCAGCGTACGGTATGTAGCAGCATTTCCTGCCGTACACGCGCGCATATGTCACGGCAGCAATACCCCTTCCCGTACACGTGTAGCCCCCCGGTCGGCCCGTCTCACTGCGCGAGCAAACGCGTGGCCCGTCCCGTCGCCCGCTCGCCCCCGCTCGACCGCGGCCGGCCTGCGGCACGCGACCAGCAGTCAACACTGTCCCGAACACCTGTCCCCAACACCTGTCCCAGACACCTGTCCCAGACACCTCTCGGCCGCGCCACTCCCCCTCACTGCTCAGCCTGGGCGGCAACGGCCCCATTGGGGATGGGGCAAGCAAGCATGAAGCCCAGCCAAGGGCTGGCTATGCCGCCGCCAATCACACGCACTCTCAACAAACAGCTTGATTGCGCAGCCCCCCGCTGCGTTGGGGGCAAGCGCCGTTTCTTGCCGCAGCCGCAGCCGCCGCCTGACGCTGGCCAGCGGTCCCACCGCCGCTGCCGTCGACAGCAGACCACCGTCGACAGCAGACCCCCGTCGACAGCAGACCCCCGGCGTTGGCAGCAACGGTCAAAAACCGCGCACGACCTCTGTCATCGTGTTTGAGCCGGCCTCGCTCCTGCTTCAGCCAATCATGTGATCTAATGCGTGGAAAGGTGTGCAAGGCCGCATCTGTTCGACCGTGCTGCTGGCCCCAGCGCCCGCTTCATCGCCTCAAGCCCCAGCACCGCCGCGCCTGGGCCCAGCCGCATCGCGCCCGCCAGCCGTGAGGCCCTTTCTGCCCCTGCCCACACAGACAGGCACGTACCAACGAACGCCGCACGTCCCAACCAGGGGCCGTCGGTATCGGTTTGCCGGCCGGCCGCGCGGCGCGGCGCAGACCGCCTCAATGCCGCCGAGGCCGGATGGATGGACCCTCGGCTCAGCTGCCGCCTGCCATACCGTACATGCAGCCACGTATTGGGATCGGACGCTTGACGGAGTTGATGTGCAGCGCCCATAGAGATATAGCAGCCATGCGAACGAAAGCACAGATACGTGCTACCGCGTCCAATCACTCTTCCGTCAAAACAAGCCGGCCGGCACAGTCCCAAGGACACAGCGACGCCCTCACATGGACCTCGCACATCGAACCCCGGGCAGCAGTGCGGGCGGCAGCAGCGCTCGCTCACGTCACGTGTCGCGCAATCAAAGCTCAAAGCAGCCGTCTGCTGCAGCAGTGTTCGGCGGCGCGCTGTGCGCCCGTGGTTGGCGGGTTCGTTGGGGTGCTCCTGGCCTCTTCAGTAGCAGACCCTCTCCCCTCGTTGGGCAGCGCAGAAGCGCCACCCGCCGCCTGCTGCGCCTCAATATCCTGCTTAATACCCATTGGCCGCCACAACACCTCCACATCGGCACGTGGCGTCCCGGCGTGCGGGTGCGAATGTAAGCAGCAATAATCCCAATAACGCATTCATCCAATCGCGCCAAGCACCCGTCGGTATACAACCAAACGTATGCCGTTTGCTGTCGCGCGTGTCGCTTGCCGGGGCTTGCCGGGTGTGCCCGCCAAAGGTAACCACTGCGAGCTCGTACGCCCACCACATCCAAAGTGGTGCGGCCGAATAAGTTCCGCCGCACCACTGTCGTGTCGACAGGCCCACTCCGCCCTGCCGTCACCCTCAGAACGATGATGGTGACCTGCTGTCGTTGTGACAGGCCCACGCTCACCCCGACACCCACCACGTACGGCGGGTGCTATGGTGAACATGAGGCCGCGCGCAGCAAATCCAACCACCAAAGCCAAAGCAATACAGATCCAAATCCCCACACGCGTGATATGTAGCGCAAATAGGAAAACACACCGCGGAAAGCACGCTGCGTTGCACAACCCCATGACCAGCACCGCTCCCCCCTACACACACTCATTGGCATTGCACTTCAATAGGCCGCGTCGCGCCGTCAAGCCAGCGCCGTGGCGCGTCCAAAGCGCCCACCACGCTCAATCGCACATCTTGCTCAGTCAGCCGTCCGTTAGCTGGCTGCCTCTACGGAGGTACCCTAGTTGCCGCCGTGTTGGCCGCTCCTGTGCCAGCCGCAGGTTTGCTTGAAGATGTGCGCGCAGATCAAGCTGGCTTGCTCGCCGCAAGGAGGCGCGTCCCCAAGGGCAGCGGCGGCGTCAGTGCGTTGTCGGTACAGCACGCCAACTGCGGACGAGGAGCCACACGGTTCTAAGGTCGGGCCCCACATCAACGCACGCAGCAAGCAGCGCCGCACGCCGCTGCCTGTCTTGACATCCGACACAAGGGGCGCAACGCAAGGGTGCTCTGGGGAGCGCCAGCCATCGTATCTTGGTTTATTGAGTCGATAGAGTATGCGGCGATGGATTGCCGGCGTCGGTTATGATGGTGACAGAGCGAAAGCGTGTCGCGCTTGACCGACCAGGCCAGGGACCCTATCACACGCCAGAGCGCTCACCGGAGAGGCCCGGCCTGGTCCACAGGTTGGGGCTGTTGCTCCGCACGCCAGGGGCGCAGCTGGCCGCCGACGGCTACGATGGCTGTGCAGAGAGCAGCAGGCGGGAGCGCCACGTTCTGCGACAGGCGCGCAGGCTGGGAAGCGGCCGAGGGCTGTGGGCGGGGCTGGGGAGGCGCCAGGCCGCGGGCACGTAGGCGGGGGTCCGTGGGAGGCGAGAACGGGCCGACGCTTGGAGCGGCGGGCTGGTTGGCGGCAGGGGCGGAGGCCGCCTTCCCCAGCTCATAGGCGCCACGGGCGGTGGCGGATGGCCTCAGCGGCTGCGGCGCGCTGCCGGCCGCCGCCAGCCGCTGCGTGCTCGCCGCTGCCCGCCGCCGCTGCCTCAGGTGCATGAGGGCCGGCAGCCGCGAGAGCAGCTGCGTGGCGTCACTGCTGCTGCTGAAGACGCCCAGGTCTTGCAGCCAGCAGCTAGCGGAGGACCGGGCCGAGGGGGCGGCGGCGGCTTGGGGCGGCGGCGGCGCGGCCGTGCCGGGGAGGCTCACACGCCACAGGGCCGCACCGACGGGCCCTTCGCCGCCGGCGGGGGCAGGCGAGGCCGGCGCACCGCCATGCTGGCTACCGGACGGCGAGGGGCTGTAGAGCACGCCAACCCAGCCGTCGGCGATGGGGAGCAGCTCGCGGATGGCGGCGCCTGGGTTGGTGAGAGGATGGGGGTGGGCGGTGGGTGAGACAGCGTGGTGGTGGTGGTGTGGGCGTATATCTATTTCACTCGGGTTGCTGTCGAGCAAGACTCACCGCTGGGCAGGCTATTGCGAAGGGCCTTGAGGATTTGCAGCGGGCGCTGCAGCGCAGCGGCCTCAGCAGGCGCTCGGCTGTCCGAGCTCGCCAGGCCGTGTGCAGACGTCAACGACGACGAGTCATCGCTGGCGCGCCTGTGCTTAATAACAGGCATCTCATCTCCAGAGCTACGACTGCGTCGCAGCGTTGCGCAACCAGAGGCAGCTGCGATGGGCGTCATCGTGTAAATACCGCCGGCCGTCACGGTCATGCCCGCTGACCCGCGGACCCTGTTGACGGGTAATGTGACATGCGCTTCAGTACGAGTCTCCTGCTCGACATCAATGTTCGATAATGTCACGGTGGGCTTCCCGTCAAAGCCGCATCCGTCGTCGCGGCGGCGACATATTGCGGTCGGTGCCCGATACCGCGTGCCTATCGTCCATGCACAGCGACTACGGATGCGACTGTGAGGGGTAATTGCAGCGTCGAACGTGGTGACAACTTTGTGCATTTCCATGGTGCATTTGTGTCAGTGGAAACGGGCTTCGGGTTTCAAAGCCTGTGCGCGTTTGCCACTGAGAGCCGCAAACGTTTTACCTTGTGGCCGCGGGCGCCTTGCAAGCACCGCTCCCGTGCGAGCTCTGATTCTCCCTGCCGGTGACAGCGTGCGGGCTGACCGCATGGCGCTTCAGCGATACGAGCGTGCAGGACGCCAGAAGCGCCTCATTATCAGCCAACATTCCTGTGGTGCGCCTAGGTTCTGGCGAATGCTGTCTGCGGGTGTCGCCACACAGCACGTCGCTCACTTACTGACATGCGAGCTATATGGAGGTAACACGGTACAGAGGGTGTCGCTTATGCGTCTGTCGAGGGAACTTGTCCATGCACGTGCAGGCAGTACTGCTTTGGCAATACGACTTACTTGCACCTGGTTGTGCTACTCTTTGGGAATGCACTATGCGTGACATCATGCGGCTTAAACTTGGGACATCTGTCGCATATAGACAAAGTGCCCTACGTTTCATGAGAAAAGCTCGTTTCATTCTTAGGCAGAATGTGACATCACGCCGCCTACCGCTGCTCTGCTTCGCGCAACAATCCTCGTGCGCTGCGTATTGCGCAAGACCGGGAAAGTGTCATGGTGGTCTGCACGGGCCCGGTGACGTGGCCTCGGCGGGCGGCCGCATGCAAACGGGAGCGCCCCTTCGGAAGCGCTCGTACGGGCCGACCCCCTACCTCATACTACTGCCCGGAGGGACTGGCTGTAACGCTTGATATAACTGTACTGGCACGTGCGCAAGTGGCGCCTCGCCGGAGGCTGCTGTGATGCGGTGAAGCGCCGCGCGCCGCGACCCGAAGTAGGTTCGTGATCACGCGAAGACTCATCCGAAGACGACGAAGGACGGATGCTTCTTACACAGCTCTGCAGTCGCTCGGGGGCACGGAGGGGTGTACGCATTGCATCGTGTTGCCTAATCTTGCAGCCCCGCATCGGTGCGCACAAGCTGGCACACAACACGCACTGCGCTACACTGTATCCCCGGCACTGCGCGCAGCACCTACCGGCGCGCTTCCACTGTACACTTCTGTACACGCGCGCCGCGCGTCACACCGCCTAGCAGGTATGCAGGCAACATGATTACACAGCACACACAAGCCCCAGATGGCGCACGTGCCTGCGCAGCAGGCCCCAGTACATACAGCCATTCCGAAGGCCCTGGCTACGTACGTACCCACACCACGGCACACGCACGATACCCCAGCCCCGACCCGGCGCCACAATGCGCCACCGGCAGAACACAGGGAAAAGCGCCAGGCCTCACATGCATGCATGGACCCAGCTCGCTCGCACTGATCTTCACCCATCAATGCACCAACACACGAACGCGTCGCAGCGCCCGGTCGCGGCTGCTTCGAGACGACGGAAGCACGATCACCGATTCGCGCGCATGAATGTCACAGCAGTAGCTAGTGCCGCCCCCTGCTGCATGCAGTAGCACGCAAAGCAAAGACTCGCGTTGACCCACACCCACATACACCACACCCGACCGCGCTCAGGCAGGCCATGTTCGGATTGTGCGTTTGAGCAATTGCCTGACCAGTCCTAGCTCCTAGCTAGGTGGCCGCTCCTGAGCAGTTTTCTTGGCTCCGAGAGCAGCTGGTTCCGTGCATCATCACACATGCACGGCGGGCCAGCGCCCATCACCGGTGGCTCCCCTGCCGCCGACCCCGCCATGCCATGCGCCTCTGTCCGCAATCATGCTCCTGCTACCCGCCACCCAGATGCAGCACGCCTCGGCCACCAGTCGGAGTCCCACTGTCCCCAAAGGTCCATGCCGACGACGGCCGCCCTGGCCTGCCTCTGTATGTAAATAATAGCGGCCCCCGCCGCGGCGGGCCCAACATGTGACACCCAACAAGCAAGCACAACAGCTCCCCAGCCTCTGGGCGTGTGTGAGGTGTGTCTCCGACGAACACGCCCAGCAAGACGGGGGCTGCCAACAGCCTAGTGGAGCGGCTCCCAATTATACGGCCCATGCTTGCTGATATGTCCGCCATGCATGCAGTGAGGGGCCTCGCCGGCAGCGGCCCCCGCCGTACGCGTGTTCCCCTGCCGCCAAGTGAGGCAGGCCCCAGTCGGGCGTAAGCTTCAAGGACGTCAGAAAGGGCAGCTAGATGGAAATGAGACGCCAGGGACCAGTGCGTGGGACCTCCTGCCCAGGACAACCGCGCACCAGCACTCACGCTCGACGGGCTGCGCACCGCCCCGCACGGGCCTGCGACAGCAACACACACACGCGACCACACACGCACACACCGTTATGTTCTAGTTAACACTTGAACTCTCACACCCCGACGCTTGAGCGATGGTCCCGACGGACCGGACCGGACAGGACCAGGGCGCCAGCAGTGCGCTAGACGTGGCCAACCGCCTAGCTAGGCCTTCGGGCTCCAGCGGGCGTCGCACGCTTCATTGGGCCATGCGCGGAACTGTAGCGCTAGTAGCGCCGGCGGGGCCATGCGCGGAACTGTAGCGCTAGTAGCGCCGGCGGCGCGGATGCTTAAGTAAGCAAGTGTGGCACCGAGCCACCCACACGTACAGCGCGCGGTGCCAGCTTCACCGGAGGCGCCGTGGCGAGCTGCTGTACCCAACATCCCGGCGCCGGCGGCGCATACACCACAACCCTAGCAAGCTAGCACGCACAGCTTAATGACCTTGAGGCGCCCTCACTCGCAGCTCGCGGCCGGCTTCATTGGAGCCCAGCCAGCGCGGCGCCCCTGCAGTAGGTCACAGCAGCCGCGCTATCTATCTCAGCAGGGCCCCGCCCGCACCACCTGCAGCGGGCAAGCACCAAGCCAAGCAGTGCGTGCCGGCGGCGCCGCTGCCCAGCCCAGCCCTGCGTGCGCCGATCGGCGCGACGTAAGAGTCAACCGGCTCGTATGCGCAGCAATGGCGCCCCAAGCAAGACTCGCTCCGGCAACGTTCAGCGGAACGACGGAGGACCGACCCCCTAGCAAGAGTACGCATTGCACCACCAGTCGTCTTGCAGCCCCATAGATGGAGGCGGAAGCAGTCCCCAGCCGTACGTGGGCAAGCAGCGCCGGCAGCAGCGCTGCGGCCGCCGTGTGGCCGGGCGGGCAGCTGCTGGCCCGCTCCTTGCTCAGTCAATCCCCAAACGCAGCATTGCGCTCCAGCCAGAGGTTCGGCGGGGCTGGACAGGCCGCGCTCCTCGCCAGCACACGTACCCAGCGCAGTTCACCAGCAGTTCAGCAAAACGAGTTACCCTAGCATAGCTTGACACCCGATTGAGCGATGCGATTGCTTGAGCTTGCTTGCTTGCGCAATTCATTCGGCGTCAGTCCAGCAGTCCAATGATGGCCAAAGCAGAGCCCAACAGCGACCGCCGCCTAAAGGACGAATAAGAACCACGATACGCTAGCACCCCAGCGACAGCACCCCAGCTGCAGCAGCAGCATCCCGGCAGCAGCAGCCAGCAGTATCCCGGCAGCAGCAGAAGCACCCAACGCTGCCGGCCGACGCAGCAACTGGATTGTTGGGCCCGCCCAGCACCCACCAGCGCTGCACCACGAGGCGCCCTCGACAGGCGAGCCCTTCACGCCAGCGAGGCCCGAGTAAGCATAGTAAGCACCCCTCCGTCGATTCGATGATGAGGGGCAGCCCCTATGCACAAACCCGCCCTCATGGCTCCCAACCGCAGCAACTTTGCTTGGTCACACGGTGCTCGCTGCCGCCCCCCAGCCAACCGCAACCGCAACCTGTGCGCCGCAGTATTTACTTGCTTGCTTGCTTGCGGGAGCGTAGCCCTGCATGTGCTGTGCCCCCTACATGCGCGCATGCCCCGGCCGGGCCACGAAGGCCCAGCCACCTGGCGCTTGAGCAAGCACCCCTATGCCCATGCATGGTACACCATTCCCCATCCAGCCTCTCAGGGCGCCAAAGACGCCCGTCGCGCGCGCCGTGCCCAACGTGTGCCGCACTTCCAAGCGGCGTACGTAGCCGCATAGAAGCGCACCCCAGCCTGTGCCCCGCCAAGCTACTCAGCAGACAGCCGAACCCGCAACACAGCCACTGCGCAAAATCATGACGCACCGCCGCCGCAGGGGCGCAGGAGGGCCGGGATGCCCGGCATGCCTCCCACACCCCCACCCCCACCCCCACACACCCACACACCCACCCACCCCCCACACACACACACACCAGCGCCACGCACGGGGCGTGTCACTTATCTTATGAACGAGCACACCCGCGCGGCGGCCGGCGGTCCATGGCAGGGCAAAAAACGTACGGTCACGTACGGCACCACGCGGTCTGTGGTGCCGTACACAGGCCTCTGACCCGGCGTAATGCCCCGTTGGTCAATGCGGCTAGCTGCCGCCGCGTCAGTGCGCCGCAGCCGCAAAACCCAACCACAAAAGCTACGACGTGCCCAAGCGAATACGGCGGTACGACAGCCGCCAGCCCGCTGCACAGGCGCCGCATGGGCGGTGCGGCGCCAAGTTACCAGCGTGCTGGGCTCCCTAGCACGTCTAGCTAGACTTGTCGGAACGCGCCCGTAAAACCCCATCTTAGTAACTTTCTACAACACCACCCCCCCTGGCAAGAACGGCGCCGCCGGTGCGCCACCAGCACGCCGGGCCAGCAAGGCCACCATGCACGCGCCGGCATGGGGCGCGAGGCGAGGCCGCAGCGCCGTCAGTGCTTGCTGCCTTCGCTGATATCGGGATTTTCGCCGTCAGCGCCGTCAGTGCTGGCAGACGGCCAGCGTGCGCCACCTGCTGCAGCGGATGGGCGGCAGCGGATGGGTTCGCTTCGTTGACGTGCGCGGGCCATCGTGCCCGGGCTGCCAGTACTGGCGGGTGTCTCAGGTAACCTCCCTCCCGTGCCTTCCACGCGCGCTGGTCCTAGAGTACAAGGCCGTCCCCTGCGTCGGCCGCAGGCGCTCGGGCTCGACTAAGTCGACGTGCAGTGCGCTCACAGCGCGCCAGCAGGAACCGGCCGACCGCAGGCACGCGGTTACGCACCTCAGCGGCAGTGTCAGCTCGAGCTGCCGAGGGCTCTCGTCCCACGGCCGCGGCTTTCTGGCATCCCGCAGCCGCATGGGCTGCTGAGGTTGAGGATGCAGAGCTGGCGGCGGCGGCGGCCCCAGCGGCGGCATGGCTGCCGGCCGCCCGGCGGCGGCGGCGGCGAGGGCGGGTTCTGAGGGCTGGGACCCAAGCTGCTGCAAAACGAGTTCCAACAGGGCGGCGGAAGCCGGGGCCTGTACGGCAGCCGATGGCTGCGTGGCGAGGGCCAGGGGAGGACAGGCTCTGGGCCGCGCGAGCTGCGTGCCCGGCTCCCGCAAACTGAATGACTCGGGGTGGACGATGGCGCGGGTGGCGGGGAGAAGCGCGACGGCCGTGCGGGGGGCCGCAAGGGGGCCGATCTGCGACACGCTCCCCGGCTGGGGAGCGGCCGAGGGCTGCGGCAGGGGCTGGGGAGGTGCCAAGCCGCGGGCACGTAGGCGGGGATCCGTGGGAGGCGAGAACGGGCTGCCGCTGAGTTGGTTGGGCACGGACGTGGACGGCCGGTCGGGGGCAGGGGCGGAGGCCGCCTTCCCCAGCTCATAGGCGACGCCGGCGCTTGCGGCTGGCCTCAGCGGCGGCGGCGCGCTGCCTGCCGCGGCCAGCTGCTGCGCACTCGCCGCTGCCTGCCGCCGCTGCCGGAGGCGCATCAGGGCTGGCAGCCGCGAGAGCAGCTGTGTCGCGTCATCGCTGCTGCTGAAGACGCCCAGGTCTTGCAGCCAGCAGCTAGCGGAGGACGGGGACGAGGGGGCGGCGGCGGCTTGGGGCTGCGGCGGCGCGGCCGTTCCGGGGAGGCCCACGCCCCACAGGGCCGCGCCGACCGGGCCATCGCCGCCAGAGGAGGCAGGCGAGGCCCGCGCACCGCCGCCCTGGTCACCGGACGGCGAGGGGCTGTAGAGAACGCCAACCCAGCCGTCGGCAATGGGAAGCAACCGTAGCATCCGGCAGCCTGTGGAAGGCGTCGGTTATAGGTGGAATGCAGGTCATCGATAGTCGCACCAAGTACCGTTATTGAAAGTCCGTATGCCAGGGATCGCAGAGACTTGCATGAGCCCGGTTGCGGCGTACCTGTGGGCAGGCCGCCGCGTAGGGCCTTGAGCAGCTGCAGCCGGCGCTCCAATACGTCGGCCTCTACCTCCGTGCGGTAACCGCTGCCCAAGCTCGGCAGGCTGGGTGCAGACGTCGGCGCAGACGAGCCATCGCTAACTCGCCGAAGCTTTGCAGAGGGCGCCACATTCTCAGGGCTGCGGCTGCGACGCAATCCGCACATGGCGGAAGCCGCGATGGGCATCGCTGCGCAATTACGGTTGACGGTGGTCATGCCCGATAACCCGCTGCCCATGCTCGCGAGTGACACGGTCTGCAAGCTGTTCCCAGGCTGCTGGGAGACCGTGGCCTGGCTTGCGTGCGTATGGAACTGCAGTTTTGACTGCAACAAGGGCACGCCCTGTCCCTTAGCACTGTTGACTTGAACGTCCCTGTGACCATGTGCAACAGAGAAGCTGTGTCAGCGTTTGACAGTTCCTAGTGTGAAATGGTGTATTGAGTAAGCAGCGCAAGTTAACCTTCACTGCCCTGTTATCCAAGCAGTGGCGTTATTCCCCGTGTTACTCACGTTGCGACTGAGGGCGCGGTGCCGCTGCTCCCGTGTGCGCGGCTCATCTCTCGCCCCGCCCTAGAGGGCGGACTTGCCACCCGGAGCGCCATCAGAGACCAAGAAGCCTCTAGCGCCTCCTTGTCGACAAGCATCGTTTGGCGCATACAGCACCTCGCACGCGCTGATGGCAAAACGAGTTGGACGACCGCCTCTTGTTGGTTCCTATAAAGCCTAAACGTTTGTAGTGCTCTGCCGAGACGCCGTGAGCTAGGGTGGTCTCGCTGCCTGGACAACTGCTGCCTCCTCTGCGGACATGCCGTACAGCTTCGCTACCGCACTGCGCGCCGGACACTTGACGTCGTTACAATTTTTAGACCGGTGCGATGAGGTGCCAGCAATTGTGAAAGCTTGGAAGGCTTTGCGCATATAACGCTGTAAACTGCGAAGGGCGCCCTTGTGCACCTTGCGCAGCCCACAGCGGGCCGGCAGCACACCCACAGGCGCCTACGTGTGAGAATATGGGGCTCGGCAGGCTAACGTACGCTCACAACAGGCGCACGTGCTCATGCGCTGCAGCGGCACGTAGGGGCACTTGCCCGAAGAAGCCAGGTGCGGCGCCATCTCGGTATCTGAGAAGTGCGAACACCATGCCCGCGGGAGTCAGCCTTGGCCGCACGGGGCCATCACGTCCCTTCACCCTGGTCCTCGGCCTACCGAGCGGCTGCTCACACCACGGGTGCCCCCGTGCTCCCAGCTCCAAGCATCATACACGCGCGCGCCGCAGCATCACCGTAGACGCCCTGGGGCGGTCACCACCTGAGGCTGGTCTTCGCTTCTGGCTTGCCGTTCCGGCTTGCTGTAACCTCCTGGCTATAACCAGCGGAACGCTAGGGGATGCACATGCTGCGTTTCTGGTGCTTACGATCGCTACAGCTGCTGCACGGTGCGCGCGCGCTATTTGCGCATGTATGTGTCGTATGCATGCGAGCATGCCCCCGCCCCCATTCATGGAGACAACGTCGGCGCTGGTTCAGCCGATGGTCTTTGCATTGGACCCTGGCAGGATGGAAGCCCGAATGCAGGTGAGCGGTGGAAGCCATTGCTCTGCTACCGAGTATGTTACAAGTGACCACGGTACAGAGCATCTGTTGTCTTCAAGCCCTGCCAGGACACCGATACACAGAGCGGACGGTGCTTCCCACCTATGGCTCTGAAGCCCTGGCCCGCGAATCCGGCTGGACGGCCATCGCGGCCGAAAGCCAACAGCTATGCCCATAACTGTCCACCGCTCGTTCACTACTGTGTGTCCCCAGCCGGCCTGCGAACTGAAACCCGCCCCCAACGACGTCAACACCACACACGCGCCCCCTGGCCCCACAACGCTCCGCTGTTTGCAGCTGGAAGCTGGAAGCCAGTGTTCCCATAGGACCCCCGCCCCTATACACATCTCCACAAGCTCCAGGTACACGTCGCCCCGTCGCCAGCGTGACCTGGGGCGCCGGCCTTTGGAACACACACACACCTGGGTTCTGTGCTACCTAACACTGGAACACACCTCATTCCACCCACAGCCCCAATGAAGCAGCCGGCGCAAGCCACGCCTGCCCAGTAACGAGAGCGACGCGCCATGCGAGCTTGACGTGAGCACTGTACACATGTAGTTAATCCAACGATAGCGCGCCTGATGCTGATGCTCGGCACGTCGCTCGCTTTGTGGACAAGCCGGTCAAGTGACGTTGACTGGGGCATGCGCATGACGGCGCATGGGGACGACGAACGCACAGCGTCGCCCCAGGCGGCTGCTCGCTCCTCCACCACAGACACACACACACAGCAGACCGCCATGCACAAGTAAGCATATGGGCCAGCCGCTTCGCGGCCACCCCGCGGTCCGGGAGTTCATACCAGCCGATGGCAGCAGTTCTGGGGGGGCGCACCAAGAACTGTCGCGCCGCGCGTTTGGCGCGCACGCAATGCCTTCACGCCTAGCCTCTTCAGCATGGCTCCCGCTAGATGGAGTCCCTACGCAGCAGCACCACTCTCCTCGGCGCGACTCGCCAAAGAACCACCAAGGTGCTTAACCTCGGCCCGGCACGCCGGGCGGCTCAGCATGCACAACCAAGACGAGCCGCGATGCCGCGACGCAACCAAACCGCCAACGGAAACCAGCGGACCGCCAACCGAATGCGGTTGCGCGGGTCTCGCTTGCCTGGCCCAGATAGCGGCGCCCATGGAATGCCAATCTTGCCCTTTAGCCCCGCACCCGACAGCCGCGATGCCGCCGAGTAGGTGCTGCCGCGCTGCAGTCCCCCCGACATGCCCACCCCTGCCTGCCAAACAACGCCAAACTCAGCCATGGCTTCGCAGCCACGAGCAGCCCCAATACCAACCGCCAAAGCCAAAGCGGCTCTTAACCCTGCACCCTCGACGTTTGCGTCGCAGAGCCCCCAAAACCCCACCGACACCCACGCTGGATGATGCCATTTGACCTCATCGGCAGCCCATTCGTTGATCATCGGTACATCTCATCGGCAGCAGCTTCGCGCCGCCAAGGCAGCGGCGCCGGCTGCCTGTTGCGAGCGCTCCAGTCGCGCTGATAGCGACTAGGCTGGAAACGGCTGGCATCCGCGCGCCGTCCTTGCCACATCGGCGTCAGTGTGCCGCTGGCGATGAGAGCCACCTAGGGGACCGCAGGGCCAGCGTGCAGGACGATTGTGCCCGAAGTCAGAGCGCTGGCATTGAAGTGAAAGGTCTTCGGTGTGAGAGCGCTACACACATGTAGCTGCTTGCCGTGGATTGAGGCTTCTCATGTGGCGCGAATATATATAGGGCTAGGCAGTCTGCTACCGTGCCGTATGATGGCGACACACGCCACCGTGACGACTCGACCCGGCCTAGCCTTCCCCGACAGCTGTGTTCCAATACGCCTTAAAACCCGACACGCAGCACACAGCGGTTACGGCGGTTGCGGCGGTTGCGGCGGTGGCGGCACCCAGTGCTTACCGGAGCGGCAGGGCCAGGTCCTCCGGGTGCTGCCTCGGGCGCTGGGCGCCCAAGCGCCGTGGCTGGCTGCTGTCCGCCCAACGCAGGGGCAGCGACGATTGCGCAGGCTGCGGCGATGCCTCCGCCAGAATGAAGGGACTGGGTTGGGCTGCGGCAAGGTCAGGGAGGAGCGCTGCAGCTGTGCGGTCGAGCTGGAGGGGACCGATCTGCGACACGCTCCCCGGCTGGAGAGCAGGTGAGGGCTGCAGCAGGGGCTGGGAAGGCGCCAGGCCGCGAGCACGTAGGCGGGGGTCCGTGGGAGGCAAGAACGGGCTGCCGCTGAGTTGGTTGGGCACGGACGTGGACGGCCGGTCGAGGGCAGGGGCGGAGGCCGCCTTCCCCAGCTCATAGGCGACGCCGGCGCTGGCGGCTGGCCTCAGCGGCGGCGGCGCGCTGCCGGCCGCTGCGAGATGCTGTGCGCTCGCCGCCGCTTGCCGCCGCTGCCGGAGGCGCATCAGGGCTGGCAGCCGCGAGAGCAGCTGCGTGGCGTCACTGCTGCTGCTGAAGACGCCCAGGTCTTGCAGCCAGCAGCTAGCGGAGGACGGGACTGAGGCGGCGGCGGCGGCTTGGGGCGGCGGCGGCGCGGCCGTGCCGGGCAGGCTCACGCCCCACAGGGCCGCACCGACGGGCCCGTCGCCGCCGGCGGGGGCAGGCGAGGCCGGCGCACTGCCGCCCTGGTCACCGGACGGCGAGGATCTGTAGAGCACTCCAACAAAGCCGTCGGCGATGGGGAGCAGCTCGCGGATGGCGGCGCCTGGGTTGGTGGAAGGACGTGTAGATGGGCCTCATGTGGACTGTCACGGCATGCCACATACCCTGAAACCAGTACCCCATTAACCAGCATCACAGCAATAAGCTGCAACCGAAGACTGTGAGTCGTACCTGTGGGCAGACTGCCGCGTAGGGCCTTCAGGAGCTGCAGCCGGCGCTCCAGCGCAGCGGCTCCTGGCTCTGCGCGGCAGCTGTCGGAGTTCGCGGTGCTGGGCGCGTCCGCAGACACTGGGGAGGAGGTTCCATCGCTGGTGCGCCGGCGCTTAGCGCAGGGTGCCTCGTTATCTAGGCCGTGGCGGCGACGCAGCGACGCGCACAGACCGGAAGCTGCGATGTGCGTCTGATAAAGGTCAGCCGTAACGGTCATCGACGAGCCGCTGCCTCTGGTTGCAAGCGTTGCTTGCTGACAATTTAGCGGCTGCATCAAGACCGCCGTGCGAAAAACGGCGCGCTCGTCCGACAGGTGATGCGGTTTGGACGCCAGGCTGCAGGAAGCGACATTGTATGGCGATGCACGGGAAAACTCGTTTGCCCTGCGGGCGCGCACCAGAGGGATGGAACGTGGGCGCGTCACTGACGCTGAATTCTTTCCTCGTCCTCGCGTAACTTGACCTCAGAGCCCTACGTTCGAGCGCCTTCAGCATCTGAAGCTATAGCTCGTTCCACTTACGTTGTGAATGTGGGCGCCTGTGAATGTGGGCTTTGCGTGTTGCGTCGCCTGGCCGTAGTGCGCGGGCTCGCCACCCCAAGCGCCATCAGTGTGTATGACGCCTCGAGGGCATCCCTGTCGACAAATCTGGCTAGCATTGCGCGGTGAGGACGCAGCTTTGACAGGCCAGACGGGTGAAGTGTCAGAGAGTTACGCGGACTTGCACAGCTGTATGTCACCAGTATGCAGCAATATCATACGTAAGTATGATGGTAGCGTCATATGTAGTGGGCTGCACGCTGCCCTGGCGCCCTGCAGAGCTGCGGTACGGCGTCGCCAAGACGACACCCAGCTATACAGGATTATTGCGCACTGGTTTAAAGCATAGCAACGCAACATGGTACCTCAAATCGAAGCGCACGCCACTCGGTTTCGCCAGTGAAACCACGTGCTGCACTCGAGCTGCACGGGAGGACGCGCCATTCGCCTTGTGCCGTCCTGCTAATCGCTGAAGGGATAGTTGAAGTATGCCTGCGTGCAAGTGTTGGCGACGTATCCTGTCATCGCGCCGCGAGACCACGCACACGCAACACGCCGGGACGCGGGAGCTCGTCATCCCCTCCTGGCCGGTACCTGCCGGTAGCAGGAGCTCCTGCGTCAGCGCTGATCGCACGCAGGTGCCTGGGGCACATCCTAGCGGCAAACCACGGCAAACCACGGCAAACCCAAGCAGCTAGCTTGTAACTGGACACCTTGCCTCCTGGCCTCCCCTGGCCACGCACGATGCGGTGGCGGTACAGAAATGAAGTTAAGCAGGGCCGCCGGAGAGTCACGTGCACACTCATTCAATCTTATTCCACGTAAAGCACGGCCGCCCTCATGGTGCTGCCCCAGGTGCGGCCGGGTGCCAGGCTTCAAGTTTACTTTATTCACGTGAGCCTCCTTCACGAAGTGGGTCAGTGTGGAAGGTGTAGCCCGTACGAGGGATGACCTGGCGCCAAGGCAAATGGCACAGGTTTTACAGTAAAAAGACACATGCCATTTCCTGGCGTCGTCGCGGCGGTCTGCTGGGTGTGAGAACACGTTGGCCTACCCATGCTTCCGTGCCAAGCCCTGCACAAGGGAAGGCCATGCGACTGCCTGAGATCTCCGCAGCCGCCTGTCACGACCACTGGCCAGTGCCCGCCGGCTCCGGGCCATATGCCGGCCACCTCGCCGTCCCGTGTGTCCGACCGCCATGTCACGCTCTGCCCTCTGCGCTGTTGCTTGCTGGGCTTTGCTGTCCCTGCGCGCGCTCTCGCCCATACGCCTTCCCTGCTACACAACTACAGCCCATACTGCCGCTTACATTCGCTGTCGTTTCTAGCCACTGGACTGACCATGCTGCCGCCTCGCTGCACTGCTCCACAGGTTTGCATCCTTTCATGCGCGGGGCTGGGATCTGCCTTCCCCCACGCCAGCGGCCTTGTCGGTCTAGCCAGCACAGTTTGCTTAGACAACCATTGCTTATGACTACTTTGGTCAGGCCCACACGTACGCAGTCTGGTGTTGCTGGTACTTCCGCACCGTCCCCACTAACCGAGCCGGATGCTCAGCTTGGCTACCCGGCTACCGATTATCATGATACTTACCGGTCAAAGGTCCCCCGGCTGCCAGTACTGCCGGTTGTCTGAGATACATACCTCTGACTTCCACGCTGGCTATCAAGCGAAAGCCCCTGCGAGGCTTACACGGCGGCAGGCGCTGCAGAGGGAACGGCCCCGCGAGTCGGCACATCCACTCCAACACACAGCACGCGGCTTTCTTCGCCCCTCGGCTGCTTCTCCGCTGCCCCTCCGCAACAAACACGCACACAAGCAGGGGTGCATAGGAGCACACCCGACTCCATGACGAGCTGCGAGCATCAAGCAGCCAGCTCAGACCCACAACCCAGCCCTCCCTTCGGACCCCGTTCCGCCCCGTCCTTGCCTCCGCCCTACCGGCGGCCGTCCAACTAAACCCGACTCGACGATCGCCGCTATCGAGCGATGCAGGGGGCGGAAGAGCACCACAGGCGGCATCCCGTCATGCTGGCTGCCTGCGGCGCAGCGCACGCGCCGCCGACGTCACAGGTCCCCTGCAGGCACCAACTAGCCCTTTGCCGCTGGCGTCAGCAGCCAGCCTCCGCCTTGGCTGGCAACACACGCAGCTCGCAAGCGCGTTCGCGGCTGCGCTGCAGCCAGCGTCTCTGTGAGACAGCGTCGTCGCTCCCTGCTGCGCCGAAAGCCGTGTGCAGCAGGCCTAGGCCTGACACGCCCCCCTTCGATGAGTTCACCGCGACTCCGCGTGTTAATTCCACGTCGCGCTGCCGACCGGCCGACCGCTGATCTAACCGCCTGCCAGCCGACCGCGACGGCGCCGCCGTGCGGCTCTGCCTGTCGCGGTCGCGGTCCTGGCACTACGACAGCCGCGATCATGCGTCGGCGGCGTCCTCGGCAACGGGCGCGGCCGCGGGCGCCGTCTTGCGCGGCGGCGGTGGGTGCTCAGCCATGAGGCGCTCAAAGTCGGCGGACTTTGTCAGCGTGATGACCATGGATGGCTTGCTGATGCTGCGCGGCGGGCCGCCCTCCAGGCCGCCCGGCAGCGTCTCCAGGCCCGTGCGCAGGCCTGAGAAGGGCGGTGCGGGCGTTGTCGAGGGCTCAGGCATGTGGACATAAGGCGGATCACTCTACGGTTGTGGGTAGCAGCACCGAGGGCTGGGGGTTGGCTGAGGCGCTGCCGCAGCGCACGGCGGGGACCCGGCACGTGCGCCGTGGTTGCTCAGCACCGCCGGTGGGGCATGCCACCGGACTCACTCTTGGTCACCGCCCAGCCCTCCTTTCGGAGGATCTCCGCTACGGTGACCATGTTTGAGATGGCTGTGAGGCGGATGCACGGGAAGTTAGGGCGGGCTGAGGGCTGTGAGGAGGCCGGCACGCAGCAGGCGCGCGCACAGCGGCTCGCCCGGCAGCAGGGTACCTACCCAGGCCCAGCGACGACAGCTCGACTTCCCCGCTATCGTTCATGATACGCTTCGAGAGGTTCAGGTAGAACTGGAGGGGCTTCTTGTTCGTAGAGACCTGGACCCTGGACGAGGAGAACAAGGATGGACAAGGAGATCTGGCCGTGTGGAAGACGAGCTCCGCGCTCACACAGGAAAGATCAAATGCAGCGCTTCCGATACAACGGCGCAGGGTCGCACAAGCGCGTGTCGACGAACTGCAGAGCATGCCGCGGTGCTTCACACCTGTTCTCCTTGCGCCCATTCGGCACGGCCGCCATTGTAAAGGGCGTTAATGAAGCTAGCGGCAAGCGGGTGTGTTCAAGAAGTCGGCAAGGTCAGCGCGAGGTTTGTTCCGACAGTGGAAGGTCAACGTTGTGGCTCTTTGTCACAACTAGCGCGGAATTTGTGTTGGTACGCTTCTAAAAAGCGGCGCATGTGCGAAGTGGCTGTGAGGACGTCGTGACGAAACCCGCCACGCGCACGGCTTCCCCGCCGGCCCTCGGCGCGTCTCGTGCTCGGCTGCCCCTCGCACCCATACGAGACCCATCCGAGAGTCAGGTTTACTTGACATGTACGGTTGTCCGCAGCGTAGAATGTTCTAAATATGTTGCGCACTTGAGCAAGTGGCAGCCCCGCGGCCAATCCATGTCAGCTCAAGACGTGACACATGACACGACAAGCAGGGCCACACACACCTGGCCATCCCCTGCCCCGCACCCACTGTCCCAGGCCGGTGGCTCGTGAGCGCCGCACAAGGCGGCCACCCGCCCGCCCGCGCAATCAATGTGTAGTGAAGACGTCGCGAGGGCCAGAGTGTGGGTCGAGCGCAGTAAAACTTGGGCGACGAAGCGACCTCTAGCCCAGCCCCCCGCCTGCCTCCCACGCCGCGCCAAAGCGCATTCCACATCCGTCACTTTCCGCCACGCTACCGCTGCACCCCCGCATCTGGCGGCCACCTACTGCATCGCAGCACGCAACGCACTGACATAGCTTCCATTGTAGAGCCAGCGTACCACTGACATAGCTTCATGTGCTCGCGTGACTAGGGCCCTCGCTAACGATACTGTCGGACCCCCGCCGCCGCCGGCCGCCGCCGGCCCCCCAGCGGCAGCCGGCCTGCCGCCGCCGCCGCCGCCAGCCCATCGGCCCCGGCAGCGGCGGTGTTCTCTTTGTCAATAGCACCGCCGGCCGGCGGCGCCGTCAGTAGCGCCAGCGGCCAGCCGCCGCGGATCGCCGCCAGGGGCGGCGTCGGCAGCGCCGGTGATGCGCCGGCAGGCTTCGCCGTCAGGCCTGGCGGCGGCGGCACCGCCGCCGTCAGGCCGATAGAGAGAAGGTCCTTGCCGACGGACGCGGCCTTGGCGGATACGGCCGTCTTGGGATCCTTGAGGCCGGTCGCGCCAGTGGCGGCGCCGGCGGCGGCAACGGCGTTGGGCTCTGGCGCGCGCAGCGGCCGCAGCACCGCCGCCGACGCCGGCTTGGCGGCGCTGGCACGCGTCGCCGCGGTTGCCGCCGCAGCGGTCGCGGCCTGGCGGCGGGTCCGCCGGGCGGCGTCGTCGCCGCCCGGCGCCTCTTGTGCCGTCCCGTGTCCCGTCGCCTCCTTTCCGTTGGCCTCCGCGGCCTCGTCCTCGTCATCAGCCAGGACCGACAACCGCCGGCGGCCGCTGCCGCTGACGGCGCCGCGGCCGCCGAAGCCGCCGCTGGCCTGCCCGCTGGCGGCGCCACCCGGCGGCGGCAACGCCGCCGCCAGGCCGAAGCCGAAAGAGCCGCCGTCGTTGCTGACGGCGCCGCCGCCGCTGCTGCCGCCGCTGGCGGAGCTGGCGGAGCCGCGCGCAGGCGCGGGGGTGCGCTCCCAGTCCTGAAGGCTGACGACCGAAGCCGCAGGGGCGGCGGCTGGTGGCGGCGGCAGCGGCACCGCCGCCGTCGGCGCGACGGCGGCAACAGCGGCATCGGCGGGCGCGTCGGCGGCGGCGGCGGGCAGGCCTCCGCCGCTGGTGCGAGCCCTGGTTATGGAGCGGACCAGGCCTGTGGCGGGGTGGCGTGCGAGGAAGCACGTGTGCAGGCCGGGCCACGGGGTGTGCTGCTGGCGCTCGGACCACCTAGCTAGGCCTGTGGCAGCAACTGCGGAGCTACACCCCCGTGTCAGCCAACGGTCCGTCCGCGCGCACGCATCTCGCAGCCGCAATCTGCCGGTGTCTTCGGTGGCGCAGCCGCGGCCGACGAAACAGCGCGCGCATGGGACCCGCTGCGGCCACGCCTTCGGCGCGCGGCGGGAAGACGCAGCGGGGGCTGTGGGCGTGGCACAGCTTGGCGGCGACTGGAGATGCATGCACGCTCTAGGCACCAAGCAGCGCTGATCATTTCGCAATGTACACACAAAAACGCCAGGTGAGGGATGCGCACGCACCCTCGGCGCGAGGCAGGAAGACGTCGTTGTAGAATGTGCGGAGGTCGCCCATGCGCGCGCCGCTGACGGCGCCGCCGCCAGCGGCCGCCGCGGGGCCGTCGGCGGCGGCGCCGTCGGCGCCAGCGGCCGCGGGGCGCAGCTCCACCTGCGGCCACAGGCCGGGCGGGGCAGCGGCAAGACTCGTGCGGCGCATCCGTGCCCGGTTCTGTGCGGGCATGGTGTACGTGTGCGAACAGGATGCAGGAGGTGTGCGAAGCACGGCGCCGCCTGCGCTGCCTGGGCTGCTGCGGCGGGCCATATGCCAGCCGCCCGCCTGCACGGGCTCCCGTGAGGCGACTGTTTAGCCAGCCAGCACGCCCCACGCCGCCGCGCACACGCGCGACTACGCATCATGTACCGGTGTGGGTGGCAGCGCCTCGCCTCGCCTGTACCGGTTACTACGTCGTGCAGCGCTGTGCGGAGTCGCGCCTGGCACGCGCACAACTCGCACGTTCTCTAGGGCTGCCCCCTACTGCCCGCCATAGAAGACTTTGACGAGGGATAAAAGGTATGTGGAGATGTACGTAACGCTTGACACCCTGCCCGGGTGGCGCACCTGGCGCTCGAAGATGTCGGCACAGTGGTCGGGCAGGGCGGCGGCCATGGCGCCGGCGATGGCGGAGAAGGGCAGCCGCAGGCGGAGGCCCTTGGCCAGGCCGTACAGCCTGCGGGTGGGAGGGGGAAGCGGGGATATGCATGTTGGGTACGTGTGTTTGCATGCCGCTTGGCCCGCCAGGCAGTAGAGCCTGCAGGGCGGGAGGGGAGACGAGTGCAGGGTACGTGTGCGTATGGTTGCGGTGCGGGGGCGAGGGAGGGGGGGTGGCGCCTGGTCCAGGCCGTCAAAGCTGTATGGGGAGGGGTGGTAGGGGGATAGGCGAAGAGTACAGGGGCTGGACGGGAGGGGGGCAGCCGCAGGTGCAGGACCCGTCTGGCAGGCAGCAGCCTACCGGTGGCAGAGGGCGGGCGGGCGGGGAAGGGGCAAGTGCTTGGCGCCGGAAGCGTGGCGAGCTGGCGGCGTGGCCAGTTTGACCCCGACCGCGGGCCCGCCCCAAACCCCGCCCCGTCTCTGTTCCTCTCCTGGCATCCTTCTGGTTGCAATTGGAAACCCCGCCCCGGAGGTCGGAGCAGGTGGCGCCGCTCGCGCGCAGCTGCCTGCGCGATGCCCCCTCACGTGCCCCACACCACACGGCACGACACATGTGAGGTACGGGGATTGCATCGGTACGGCGCCGCCCCTGGCCCCGGCTCACGCGCAGGCCACGAGCACGGACATGTGCTGGTTGAAGGCCAGGTCCAGGTGGCCCCCCAGCAGCTCGTCCACCAGGCGGGAGGCCAGCGGCGGGAAGCACGCGGCGGCGGCGGCGTCGCCGGTCTGCGGGCGGGGAAGGGAGGGAGGAGAGGGCAGGGGAGGGGGGAGCAAGGGGGGCAGGGGTCGCTTTGGAAGCCGGGTGGGAACGCATACGTACACACGTATGTGTGAGCCATTATGCGCCTCATCGAGTGCTTGCGGGCTTATGTGTCTATTGGCTCATGTACACAAAGAGACACATCCACATGGTTGCATGAACAACTCTGTACATGTGTGCAGGTACCTGCGGGTGCAGCTCCAGCAGCAGCCCCGCCACGAAGCCGGCGCGGGCCACGGCGCGGCGGCAGTAGGCCTGCGGCGGCGGGGCAGGGGGCGGGGGAGGCGGCGGGGAGGGGCGGCGGTTGGCGGGGAAAGCGACGCGCGGGGAGGGGAAGAAACGCAGGGAGCCTGGCAGGCCTGGTGGGGCGGGCAGGACGGGCCATATCCATGTGCGTGATGCCTGTAGCTATGTGTGAAATTGCGTATGCAACCCATGCACACGCTGTGGGCCCACCTCCAGGAAGGCGCGCATGAGGGCGCTGTCGCCCTCCGTGTAGCCGCCCGCGGCTGGGGGTGGGGGGCGGGAAGCGGGGAGGAGGAAGGAGGGAAGCGGGGAGGAGGCGAGGAGGGCGGGTCAGGGCTGGGGGTTGGCGTGACACGGAGCGGCAGGTGTGCCAGGTCAGGTGCAGGGGTTGGGGGCGGGGGAGAGCGGGGAAGTAGGAGGTCGGCGAGGGCTGCCTCACCGCCCTGCGTGAGGATGGCGTAAAAGGTGCTCCCCTCCGCCAGCACGCCCGCCTCCTCCGCCAGCCGCGCCAGCCGGCCCAGCACCAGGCGGCCCGGCAGCGGCCTGCCGGGGGCGAGGGGGAGGAGCGAGGGGCACCCATGTCACGCGCGTGCGCACCCATCCCGCCAACCGCCAACCGCCAACCGCCAACCCCCAACGCGCTCACGGCAGCGGCCCCGGCGGCGGAGGGGACTGCGAGCCACCGCCGCCCGCGGCTGCGACGGCGGCGCCGTCGGCTGCGGCGGAGGGCGCCGTGATGCAGGCCTCGTGGAACCACCTGCGCAGCGAGGTGGGAGGAGGCGCGGGGCAGTCTGCGTATCGTGTCGGATGGCCACCCCTACTGGCCAACCGCCACCCCATGCCGTGCGGGTGTATCCGCCGGCGTTATCACGCACGGTATTGCACGTGTGCGCAACAAGCAGCGTGTCTCCTAGCAGATGACGATCGATCACGATAGCGATGCGCGCATGAGCGCAACAAGCAGCGTGTCTGCAAGGCACGTCACCTGGCGGCGTTCCACAGCGCCATCATGTTGGGCGCGAAGCCCGCGGCCCGGGAGGTGGCCAGGAAGGCGTCGGGGCTGCAGGCCAGGCAGGCGGGGTCCTGAGGGGGAGGGCAGGGTTGGGGAAGCAGGGAGGGGTCCGTTGATGAATCAGTGGAGGGGGGGAGGGGGGGGGCAGCGCGGCCAGCTGGGGCTGAGCAAGTGCTCGACCAGCAGGCGGCCTCCGATGTGAGGCCACCAATGGCTTCCACGCTGGTTCTACCAGTCCAAGGGTCATCACAGCCGCCCGCCGCCAACGCAGCCAGCAGCGTGATCGAGGAGCCGCTGGGCCCACCCGCTCCTCAATGGCGCGCGCCAGCTACCGCAACACCCAGCAGCACAGCGTGTCTGACAACACTGATTTCTTCAAATACATGCAAATACTGTGATGCATGCAATGCTAGCCATGGCCCCCACCCTCTCCTCGATGGCGCGCGCCATCATGGCCGCCACAGTGAGCAGCGAGGTGTGGAAGACCTGCGGAGCGGGGAAGGGCCGGGGGAGGCGGAGGCGGAGGCGGGACCAGCAGGGGGGGGGGGGTACGACTAGTGCAGACGGCTCTTGTTGGCACGGCCACCCGCACGTCTGCCCTCCAGCTGCTCTCACAGCCACGCACATCCGCCCCGGCCCGGCCCCAGCAGCACGCTATGAGGCGCATCGGGATGCTGAGCAGCACCGGGACGACCGCACGCACCAAGCCCAACTGTACGACCGTTGCTAACCGCCGCCCATCCCGCTAGCTGCCTCCACACGCTGTGAGGCGCACCGGGATGCTGAGCAGCGCCACCACGCGGGGCACGTCGGCCGCCGGCAGCGCCGGTCGCGCGAAGCGTGACGCCGCCGACGTGCCGCCGCCGCCGCCGCCGCCACCGGCGGCGCCGGCGGGCAGGGCCATGGGGTAGAGCTTGCGCAGCGCGTGGAGCAGGACGCTGCGGGAAGGGGCGGGAGGGAGGGCCGAGGAGGCCGTGGGGCATGAGGGGGGGCGGGGGTAAGAAGGGGGAGCTGGAAGCAGCGGGTTGACGACGCGGCGACTCCTGGACCCCGGAGTCCTTGTAGTAGGACGCGAGGGAGGTTGAGGGAGGTTGTTGGGGTTTAGGTGTGGTGGGGGGCGGCGCCGGCCGCGCGGGAGGAGGGCGAGGGGCCGTTGCCGCCCTGGCCGGGCCCAGCAACCGACGGCCCGCGCCTAGGGTGGCGGCGTCCGAAGGGTGGCCACGCGTCGGCACTGCCGTACACTATTTGATGCGCGCCGTACCTGTAATACAGGTAAGTAGTGCGGAGCGCGAGCATGCGGTGGTGCGCGTCCAAGTCAGCGCCGCCGCCGCCTACGGGGAACACGGTCTGCAGGAAGGTGTCCTTGAACGACATGATGAGAACCTGTACGGCGATGTACGGGCGATGCAAGGGCAGGGAACATGGGCCCTCATTTGTGGGTCATGGCCGAGCACGGTGCAAGGCGCAGGGCTTGGCGCCAAGGATGCCAGCCGTCGAAGGGATCGTACATGCCAGCCCCGACAAGGCTGCCCGAGGGCTGCTGTGCGCGAGCCCACGACCCCGACCCACACAGCACACACCCTTCGTTGTCCCCCGCGAGCCTCCGGGCGTGTGTGCTTAGGCAGCAGGGGCCCAGCCACCCTTGCCGCGGCGGCCTAGGGACCCGCCGCGCCGCCGCGCGCCGCACCACACCGACCCACATGAGGTCGGGCTCTAACTGAGGGTCAGCGCGCCATGGGGAGCCGACCCACATGAGCGCCGACCTTTTGCGCGGGCCTAACTACTATCGGGGGCTTGGGGGCCGCCGACCCACATCAAGGCCCGTCCGCCAGGAGCCGAGCCCAGCGCCGGCCCAGCGCGGAGGACCCAGCCGCAAGACGCAAGGCCGCAAGCCAACCCACATGAGGTCGGAGCCATGCACTGGCCGCAGGCCGCCCCATGCCCGAGCCGATCCCCCGGGGCTGCTGCCCGGCGGGCCCGACCCACATGACCAGCGGCACACGACGGGAGCCCGCCAGCGCCCGACCCACATGGCGCCGGTGGCGAGTATGCAGCAGCCGCGGCCGCGAGCACAGCCGCGGGCCTCTGCCCGTCGCGGGGCCGTGGCTGGCCAGCGCTAGGCCGCTGCCCGCCGACGCACATATGGCGCAGATCTACACGGCCTACCATTGCATAGGGACCCCGCAGTTCCTCGCTCGCCTCGAACGGCGCCCCACCGGCGGCGACCCACATGGAGGGCCAGCACCCCCGCAAGCAGACTGCGAACTGCAAGCCCTTTGGTCCTGGGTATGCAAGCCCAATGGTCCCAGCGCCCCCGACGCACCGTTTGATCGTCCTTGCGCGAGCTCCTGAAGTAAGCGAACAGGGGGGCCACCTGGCTTTGCTGCGGAGCAGGGCGCCGGAGGCGAAGAGGTGGAGCAGGAGGGCGCGGGTGAGGGGTGTGGGAGGAAGACGAGGCGCGCCGGCGGGCGTGCAGGGGCCATACGGGCGGCGTGCGGAGCCCTCCACCGTGCCTGCCTGGTCCTTCCCTGCGCCTACCCTTCCCTCGCTCCCCCGTCTCCCACACCTCCCGCCCCCTGGCTCTGCGACCCACCGCCTGCTGCACGATGCGCTCCAGCCACTCGGCGCTGGCCTCCCAGTCGGCGGGTCGCGGCTCCGGCGCCGGCTGCATGTCAGCGAGCGCCGCGCACGAGGCGCCTCCGGCCGGCGCTGGCTGCTGCTGCTGGACCTCAAGACCCTCGCGCTGCTGCTGCTGCTGCCGCGGTTGCTGCTGCGGATGGGTGAGGCCGTCCTCGGGCGCAGGGTCTGACTGGGCCGCGCGCCGAGCAGGCGCGGCCGCGGCTGGAGGAACCATGCTGCGTGGCAGCGCTGCTGCGGCCGTTGAGTTGCTGCGAAGGCTCGTCGGCTGGACGCGCGTCTTGGATGCCGCCCGGCTCGCCGGCTGTTCGCTCGCCGGCTTATGCTGCTTGGGCGCTGCACGGCCGCGGCGTAGCTAAGCAGCAGCAGCAGCAGCAGCCCGTAGAGGTGTAAGAGCAGCAGGCGCAGCGAGCTCGGTGGGGCCAGGAAAAGTTGACCCCCCTCGGGTCGTGTCAGTCGGGAGAGGGCCTGGTCCACGTCCTAATACATAGTGAGGAATCACGAGAGCGGCGGCGCGTTGCGCTGTGCGAGCTTGCAAGCTGCGCAGGACGGGCTATAGC